>JAHKKF010508383.1:0-10496 GCA_019740295.1 Labeo calbasu
ATTAAGTATGTTCTCTCCATTGGGAACACAGAGTTTTCATAAATATTCATCCCCTGCAAGGAGGCGTTTAGTCAAGTACGACCTGTGACTCAAAATGAGTTGTCTCCCTGTTGTTGTTACGTTTTCAAGAGACGTGCATTTGTTAATTGTAACTTTCCTTCAGTTCAGAGCTGAGCTCTAAAGTAGCTGCATGTCTCACAGGCTGTTTTACAAAGGTTTGTCTTGTTGATTCCCTGTTTTCGCTTGAAATGAATTTTACTATGTAACCAGACATGACACCATCAATTGCATCACCCTTTCATGTTAATCTTGAGTTTTTCTGACCAGCCACTACTGTGTTGCACACAAATTTTTCGCTTTGTCGGGCTGGGAAATCCCGCCCACAGTGAAGTCTCAGTGGTCCATAATTCTGCTCCACATAGCTGTGTATAGTGCTTCAAATATTGTTCTGTTTATTTGTCATTTCTTTCACATCGTAGCTGTATTTCAGTGCCAGGACAGTGTTAGAGAGTGTTGTTTTTTTTTTGTTTTTTTTAAACTGCATAAACATACAAGAGTTGCACTGTTAATTACAGTTGCTAAATTTTCAAAACTAAAACAAAACATTACCAAAAATACTCTGGCAGTGGCCATCATGTGACAGTTATCTCTTCAGACAGTAGCTGATGTCCATGGTTTCTACACGGAGTTTGGATGGTCAACACTGTAATTAACAGATTAAAATGGAAGGTTAATTACCGCTCATTACGTCTTGTTTTGATGTCCAAAAGGCGCCATTGGTTGACATAATAAACTCAGTATTTAGCGGCAGAAGCAGCAGCATCCCTGTAATGATATCATGCACAAATTTGCAATCTAAAAGGAACTGATGCCACACAGGATACTATTGTGAACAATATCTCTGTAAATAATATTTCATATTCTGTCTCACCGCATCGCAGACAGGAAGTTGCTGCAATAAACCCCTGGTATTTTCCCATAATTCTTTAAATATCTCAAAATGTCAGATCACTCGAAAGTTTAATGATAAACGCATGTATAGAAAGGCATATTTTTTATTTGTTTATTTATTTATATATTTATTTAAATGTATTAATGATTTTTGAAGACATTGTATAATTTTTAGTAAATTTATTTATTTAAATGTGCTACTGATTTATGAAGATATTTTATAGCATGTTCTAAAATTATTTATTTAAAAAGTATTAACGATTTTTGAAGGTATTTATTTATTTATTTATTTATTCAAAACTAATTTAGTCAAGTGCCGGCTTGATTTTACAGAACTGAGCAGTTTACTGTTTAGGAATGCAGCTAAATCCATAAAATTCATCCATTTTATTGGCTGCATTAACAATAATAAGACAGTAATAAGCCTATTAATATTATACCTCTAAAAAGACATAATTCCTGCTTTTTCCTTCTTTCTTTTTATGTGACCTCTTCAAGAGCATGGGATCGGATCTTACGGCCTGACCGCTTGCTTAAATAAGGGTGTATGTAAAAATGGCTTTGTATGCGAAGAACTTTTGCTGCAGATTCCCACAGTACAAAATCATCCCACTGAATTTCTTCTTTCCTGTCAGAACCTTGACATCCTGTCAAGCCTTGACATCCCGACTTATAGCAGGCTGCTTAAACAACCCCACAGCTCTGGTGTTAATATGCTAATCTTGATTAGTAGATTGTGAAGGAATAGTTGAAACTCTGTCATTATATATTCCCCCTTTTTTTCCCGCTCATATGACTGACTTTCGTGGAACACAAAAGAAGTTTATCAGCACAATGGAACTTCTCTTTTTCCATACTTTGAAAGTAAATGATGGCAGATCCTGTCAAACCCCAAAAAATGCACCATTAAAAAAACCCATAAAATCAGTCTGATGACTCATGTGCTATATTCACAAACATCTGAAATCAAATAATAACTTTCTGTGAAATGGTCCCGCAGGTTGTTTTTAACTAAAAATGTTTTGCTTTATGTGAGTTGTGTTGTTGGAAGGGCTGTCAACAATGGTAATAAAGAATTTTGCAAAGAATTTGTCATACTGTATTTTAGTAACATTATGGCACTATATACGAATGAGTTAATCGCTTATCTTTTTCTTAATGCAAAATAAATATTGTTAAGATAGTGAGCATAAGAAATTTAGGGTTTTTATAGTTTTTGTAGGGGGGATGTGTATCCATCCATAATAAAAACCACTTTACACGGCTCCGGGGGGTTAATAAAGGCCTCCTGTAGCGAATCAATGCATATTTGTAAGAAAAATATCCATGTTTAAAAAGTAAGAATCACTTTAATCTAGCTTGCGCTAAAGGTTGTACACGAAACTTGCTTCTTTGACAAGGGGTGTGGCAATACAGAAACACCGTCTAAGCTGTTCGCCAATCGCAACGCAGTGGGACAGCTAACCAATCACAACACATTTCGTTTTTCGGAAGGCGGGCCTTCATTAAACCTGGAACTAATCGAGCCATTTGTTCCAGGCTTGGAGAAATGTATTGTAATAATGTAAATTATGTTAAAAAATAATGCGTTTTTCAAACCACCAAGCATGAGAGCATGTTCTAGTACACCCCCAAAACAAAATCAAGACTTTGTAAAAGAGCATAATAGGACCCCTTTAATATTTCATTTGATTGGTAACTTATTCTTATTTTACTTTGTTTTTATTCCGTTTTAATTAGAAGTTTTAAAAAGCTTTTAAAATTGACATAAAGGATGACATACTTTTAATAAAGTTAGAATAATGCCATTACAAAGGTAAAAACTAAATTACCCTGTAAATCACTTAAAGGAGTCAAATATCACCTCGTAATGAAAAAGCCAAATATTTGGTCAGATTTTTTTGATTACTGAGAAGGTAGAATGTGCTCCTGAATGTTTTAAGTGCTCCTAAAAAGAAAAGTAAGCGTAGAGCCCTGTTTATATATATTTTTTTTGTTTATTTCTTTTGGTCATTTAGCATTGTTAAATTTATAATGAGTTTTTTTTTTTTTTTCTTTTTCAGTTGATTTATTTTATTTATTTATTTTTTTATTTATTTCTAGTAACTAAACTGTTTTTCTCAATTTAGTTTTACCTAACGATAAGTTGTTTGTATACACATTTTTGCATATACACTGTTATTAAGTGACCCAGTGAATGAAACTCAATGTTCTTGTGTAAAATAAATTTCCTCAGACAAATCATATAGAAGATCTAGTTGAGCAATCCTTACTGACGTGTGACCTGCTTACGAAGATAAACTCACCTTTCTGACGACATGAAAGGAGAAACAACAGATCACTTGATGTTGCAACTCACTACGTCATCACACACAAGAAACAATTGACTTCAGTCTACTTTCTCTTTTTTTGTTGCCTGCCGAGGTCTGAGTGATGGCTGTTTATGTAATTTTGGCAGTAGTAAACTGTTTTTGGGGTGAGTCAGCGGTAGGACTTCAGGAAGTTCCGTGGGTGATGACTTGTAGTTTTCCATGATGATTTAGGCATAACAGCAGAATGACAAAAGGTGAACTTTGTGTTCTTTAGAGGAGGGCTGTGTCTTATCTCTAAAATGTAATTTTGAAAATATTTAATTCTGTTTTGCTAACAAATTGCATTTCAGCAGTTCAGCGGTGTTCATTTATTTAATGTCTGTTGTTAGTGAGGATTAAGCCACTTTTCACTCGTCATTTATTGTATATACATCCAACTGTGCCAATTTGATTTCCGTCCTCCAAAGCAAGTTCTCACACACACGCTCTCTCACACCTTTCTCTTTCCATCTCATTAGCGCACACACCTTTGCTTTGACGCAGCCAGCATCGTCGCGTTCCTGTCATCCCCAGCTGTCTATCAATCTTCTGGAGCCATACTTCTGTCACATCAATAATAGTGTGTGTAGACGTGTGCGTGAGAGAGGAGCCTGCAGTGGCACCCGTGGAAACGTGTTTTTTTCGCTCTCAACAGGTCTACCCCAGCCTGTCTCAGGTGTAATTACTAAACAACGCATGAGACAGAGAAGAAGGGGGCCGAACGGTTAATTGCTGCTTTTCACTTAAGGGAAGCTGTGAGAACAGGAGATGGGAATGTGATGCCATTGTGCCACGTCTTTAGTACATTAACAAGTTTGACAAGGCCTGCCATTCCCAAATAAACAGGCTCAATGGTGTGACAATCCTTCTGTTTTTTTTTTTTAAACCCACACAATTAGGAATTCACAGTTAGGGGATCGTATCAGTATTGACCAATATTATTTACGTATTTTTAATGATCGCCATTGTTCTGATACGGCTGTGGATGATGGACCGTTTTAGGGCAGGGTGATATATTGAATACTCCCACTGTATTCGTGATTATTTCGCTGTAAAATTAAGCAGTGTTGTGATTATTTGAATGTTTTTTTTTTTAATTGGGGATTAAGTATTTCAAAGGCAATGTCATTACACTAATACTGCTTTGCATGTATTGATTCAAAACTTTGACATGATTCATTTGCATCATCACGAAAGTCTCTTGATGATGCAAGCAGACCAGTAAATGATATTTTGAACCAATATATATGTCTAGTTTAAAAATGAAAATTAATTTCAAAATCAAGAATAACAAGGGCTCTAAAAAACCTTTAAATTATTTAAATTTTAGCTGCAAATCAGTTTTGAAAATGACCAATAACCATACAAATGCTTAATATCGGCCAGGTCAATAATTGGTCAACCCCAAATTAAGATATTTACATACACTATCATTCAAAAGCCTACTGTGAGTAAGTTTCTTATGTTTACCTAGGCTGTTTTTATTTGATAAAAGTTAATTAAAAACAGCAATATTACAAATTAAATTACATTTTATTTCTGTGATTTAAAGGTGAAATTTTCAGCATCATTACTCCAGTCTTCAGTGTCACATGATCCTTCAGAAATCATTCTAATATGCAGATTTGCTGCTCAAGCATTTCTTATTTTGAAAACAGTTGTTTAAAAAGTTTAAAAGTGCTGTATTTATTTGAAACAAATGTTTTGTAACTATATAATTTTTTTTCCTGTCAATTTTAATCAGTTTAATGCATCCTTGGTGAATGAAAGAATTCAAAAAACTTTAAAGTGCTGCTATTATGCCTTTTCAAATATGACCTTTCATGTAGTGTGTCATGTAGCTGTATGTGACCATAAACTATCTGCAAAGTTGTGAAGCCGATAAATAATTATTATTGTCTATTCAAAAAAAAAAAAAAAGAGTCTGCTCACAATCGCCTAAACGAGAATTTGAATCTTATTCTGTTACGGCCATACGTCACAAAGTAACACTTTTGCATAATGTCCGCCCACGTCGCAAACAACTTGCATGTGGTTTACGTCATGTCGAGAAGGCGCTGTATCCTACACTGTAAGAGTAAATTTTTTTTGTATTCACTTCCAAAAGATGAATCTACAAAGACTGTATTTTCTAGTGATCGTTCAAAATACATAGTTGTGTGTGTTATGTTGTGTAACAACCCTACACATGTTTTGCTAACCGGCTAAATCACGCTTCTGTAGTTCTGTTGTTCAGCTGTGTAACTGATGCAGCTTGACTGTCTGTCTGTCTCATTAGTTGGAGTAATGATAAAGGATGGCGCACGAAACGGCACCGAATGCGGAAAGCGCTGCGCTATGAAACCCATTTGTTTCAATTGCTTACGCCGCACGAGGACGGCTTGTTTCTGCGTCGACCAAAGCGCACTCGCAGCGGAGCGCTCCACTGGCGAGCTTTCCACGTTCGGTGTGAAAAGCCGCTTAATGCGTTATACAGTGTTGAAGTTTACAACATAGAGGTGTGCCCGGTTCACTTACATAAGCAAATTGTGGGCACTTTCCACGGTAGTCCGTGCTAACTTTTCGATCAGCCACTTCAACCGTTAATATAATGTATTTTGATTAATCATTTTCATTAGTCAACATACTTGTGCATTCTTAAACCTATCACTCTTGTTACTAGCAAAACGTGCAGTAAATGTCTAGTAAAAGAGTTTGGATGTGTAGTGAGAAAACTGATCTGCATATCAGGCGTGAGATGTTGTGCAGGCTGGCAATTGTTCATCATGATAGAATCTGAAGCTGTTCATTCTTTACATCTGTTTGCTTCATTAATATTGTTCTGGGACGATTTTCGTTTCGACAGAAACCTCATTCTCATGTCTTCGTGGAGTCGTGTCCATGCTGCAAGCTAAAGAGATCCTTGCTCTGCCCACACTGCTCACTCATCAATAGGTATATAGGTCAGGATGAGATTTTACCTGCCATGTGTCTTTACACTACAACCAAGCCAAGTTTCAGTAGATTATCATTGATTGTAAAGCCCTAAATCTCTTTATTAGAACATAGTAAAAGGTGGGATAGGAAAATATCTTGGAAGCAGATGGTGATTGTGTCATGTTGCAGGCTGGACTCAAACCTTAGTTGAAGCATCATGCCTTGGCTACATTAGCTTGAGGCCTTTGATGTGATTTGAAGTGAAACAATTACATTAGAACTTTTGAAGAGAATTAATTTCCTGATTTTGACAGATTGTTCAGTAGAAATCCATTCACCAGAATGAAGTTTTTCGATTCCAAACAGCATTCTTTTGACACGTCTTTAAACTTGGCAGTTAACAGCAACCTATAACAAAAGTGTGAGAGAATGGCGTAAAGTATCAAATTAAACAAGTTGGTCTTTTCACAGTTCTTTGAATGAGATTTTATCAGGAGACAAAACCAACCGTTGTGACCTAACTGAAGGACGACCTGTAGGCGTATCAGTCTTTTTTTTTACTTGCATTTGTTGAACTAGAAGAAAACCAGACCAAAGTTAACATACCTTCACACCCAGAGGGCTTGGGTGTCAAAGTTAGGATCATTTGAGGTCTGCTAAAGAGTGAAAATTGATTTGTCAGCTTCTTGAAATGATTGACTTTGTTAGTTCTGAACTCATTCATGGGCTTATCTGACTCCTACTAATTATGAAAGCTTAAAATCCTCTTAATCTTCTTCATACCAAAACAACTTAAGATGTGATCATACAAAATTTCGTGAGGAAGAATTATCCATTGTCTGTAGACAATAGCAAAGACCTCACATAAAAGTTGTTTTCTGCGTGAGAGATTTTGCGTGGTCAACGTGAGTCAATTGCAAAATCTGCGTGCTTAAATCTTTCAACATCATGCAAAATTCTCGATTGTGTGGATTTCATCTATGGAAATTTGCTGAAGATTGGCATATGCAATTGCACCTTTGCTCTTTGAAAATGCACAAAATAATAGCTAATATTAAAAAAAAAAAAAAAAAAAGATTCATTGTAAAAACCATCCTTGAACATCTGCTTTATTCCCCAGATGTTGACTAAATGTAAAAATCTGCAGTGCCACGGTGAAATGAATTGGTTTGGCTAGATTGTTCCTGATGAATTAAAAGTGATGAAAGAGAAATAATATTTCTTGATTTGTGAATACATGATTAATCTTTTAAATGAATCAAGTCAACAAGAATCAGAACTCATACATTTTTAGTTTGAATCATTCTAATGACTGTTTATGTTGGTTGTGCTTCTTGACCTATTCGTTGAACTACAAGTAATATGCTTTAGAAAACACAAAATGTAACTTTAAAGAAATTCAGAAGAGTTTGGTCATGATGTATACTGGAATCACTGCTGAACCATGTGTCTAGAGTCATGTTTATAAACACTCTTGCGATCCTTGGAGGACTGTGTACACATTATTCAGGTTCATTCTTGAGGTTGACCTGTGGTTGGTGCTCATTTTCTGCTGTGTGTGTTGCACGTGTGTGTGTGACTGCATCCTGTGAACACCTGAGTCTGCAGGGCTCTGAGCGAATGCCCGGTTGCAGTAGCAGACCACAGGAAAGTGCATGTGTGTAAGATGTGCACATGTAGCGATCTCCCCCCGGCAGACCACAGGAAGACTTGTGGCAGCGGCGACAGCCACTTCTAATTACACGCATCCGCCTTTGATGGCTTCTGAGATGGATTTATGTGGCCCATATGAGATGATTTGATTAGCTGCTGGGGTTTTCATAGTGAACCTCAAAACTATCTGTGAAATACTATGGCCTTAAAATGAAACCTTCAACCTTCTTTGAAAAACTAAAACTGACTAAAATTTTGTATTAGAATTGTACTTAATGTTATAAATGTTAAATAAATCTCCTTTAAGATCATGAATGAAAAGCATTCTTTTTGTCTAAATGTGATCCACCTCATAATTATGCATTTCTTTTATTTTTCTAGGATTCCTTTCAAAATCGGACAACCGAGGAAACAGATTGTTTCAAAAACGGTAGGAAATCCACTGGAGTTTTCTGTTCCTTTTCCCGTTTTTACTTATGTGATTTCTTAGCCACAAAACGCATTTTGCATAATAATGACTATTTTCAAACGAGACTTTTTTCCTGTCTTTCACTAATGCTTGACTGAAATGGGTTTTTTAATGATGCTAATATTTTGAAGAGCTGGTATAAAGCTAATAAACAGGCAAACCAAAAATTATTCAGACACCAGATATCATTTTTGATATTTTTTGCTAGTGGGTGCATATGTGCAACTGTGACATATGTGACCCTGGACCACAAAACCAGTCATAAGTGTAAATTTCTCTAAATTGAGATTTATACATCATCTGGTTTGTTAGGAAATGACAATATTTAGCCGAGATACAACTATTTTAAAATCTTTGGAATCTGAGGGTTCGAAAAAATAAAAATACTGAGAAATCGCCTTTAAATTTGTCCAAAGGAAGTTCATAGCAATGCATATTACTAATTAAAAGTTAAGTTTTGATACATTTACGGTGGGAAATTTACAAAATATCTTCATGGAACATGATCTTTACATAATATCCTAATGATTTTTGGCATAAAAGGAAAATCAATAAATTTGACCCATCCAATGTATTTTTGGCTATTGCTAGGGTCACATATTATACCCTGAAAGTCTTCATACAGTGGACTACCAATAAAATTGATGAACATTTGTGACCAAAAATTTGATTTGACACTTTGACCTGACCATGTTTTGTTACATACATTTTCTATCAAAGTTATCTGACATTATCAGGATGAATTTATTCTGATACAGTTTAGCTCAGAGTTTCTGTCATATTTTATTACCATTTTCTAAACTATAGCGAATAAACTGTGATAATGTTGAAGGTGGCTGAACAAATTTTGGTTTGACTTATATATGATACAACACAGTTTGGTTTTTATAACACATGCACAGCATTGATGAAATAATATTAATAGATTTTTATACAATATTTACTAAAATAATTAGAAATTAATTTAATTGAAAATGAATGTGAAAGCCAATTTTCAAACAAAATGATACCATTTATTGTTTTAATGATGTAATTTATTGTTTTAATGATATAACTATATATTCAGACGATAAAGTATAATCAAGTAAAAATTTGTCACAAAAATGTGCACATCCAGCAGGTAAAAAGCTCAATGCTCAACCACAGTAACCAAAGACGAAACAAAGAAGTTGGCACACCAAAACTCTATAAATAGAAAAATTGTATATTGCAAGTTTTCACCAAAAGTGTAAGAGTCATAAGCCATGAAGCATGTCAGCCAGCTACGAGGTGAATCACATGACAAACTTGGATTTGAAGCAAAAACATATTTTATAAAACAAAAAGACAAAGGTGCAAGATTGTGTACTTTAATGTATCGCTTTAATAGGAAAAGAACTACAATCTCACGAAGCACTGCAAATGACACAGTCAAATACAAATAATTCACTCCTGAATTAAAATTTCCTGATAAATTACTCACTCCCATGTCATCCAGTATGTCTGTCTGTCTTCAGAACATTTAAATGTTAATGAAACAAAACATTCCAGGATTTTTCTCCATATAGTGGAGTTGCAGTGGGGATCAAGGGGTTGAAGGTCCAAATTGCAGTTTCAATGCAGCTTCAAAGGGCTCTACACGATCCCAGCCGAGGAATAAGGGTCTTAAAAAAAAAAAAAAAAAAAGTAACCACAAATGCTCGTCCTGCACTAACTCTGCAATTCGTGAATGGCTTCACACATTTATATACTTTGTAATCACAAATGCTCGTCTTGAACTAGCTGGTCTTTATGCATTACGTAATCATATTGGAAAGGTCATGCATGGTTAGTTCTTCCTCTGTGTACTCCAGTTCAGAAAGATAGTATAGGGCAAAAAATCTCATTTTCTCCTCCAACTTCAAAATCATCTGACATCGTTGTTTTACCTTTTTTTGTAATGGGCGTTTGACTTTCTTTGCACATTCACTTTGTAAAACATTGGGTCGGTACTTCCACCTGTGTCACGCATGACCTTTCCATCGTGCCTACATAATGCATGAAGTCAAGCTAGTGCGTGATGTGCGTTTGTGGTTAAGAATACACTACCGTTCAAAAGTTTGGGGTCAGTAAGACTTGTAATAGTCTTTAAAGAAGTCTCTTATGCTCATCAAGGCTGCATTTATTTGGTTAAAAAT
>JAHKKF010508387.1:0-10771 GCA_019740295.1 Labeo calbasu
TTAAGGATGGCGCTAATCTCCAGAATTTGTGGAATCCTGATCCAAATTGTTTTGTCTGACCCATTTGTTGTAGTGAGAGTGTAGTTACAGAACTACAGAGGTTTTTGGACCTGGCATAATACATAAACAGAAAAAAATTATTATAACCAGCATACTGCTTATTTGATACTTTGAGGTTTTGTTGTTTTGTTTAGATTGAGCAACTGCAATCTAAGTGATCAATCCTGCAAAGGCCTGGCCTTAGCTCTTCAATCATCAAGCTCTTCGTTTAAAGAGCTGGACCTAAGTAACAATGACCTGTGGAATTCAGGAGTGAAACTGCTCTGTGTTGGACTGAAGAGTCCAAACTGTGTACTGGAGATACTGAGGTATTTAAAAAAACATCACTCAGATTTGGGAAATTTTTTGAAATTAAGGTTTAACTTATTATAAAAGGATTACATTTGTAATTGTCCTGACTGCTTGAAATAACAGACCTTACTTTGCTTTTGTTCATGTTTGTTCTTATTTGATATTATTATTTTTTAATTCACATATTTTTTTATCAGCATGTCCATAAGTAGAGCCAGACTAGAGACTGTAAAGTGATTTGCGTATCTATCTTTGTAGATTATCTGGCTGTATGGTGACAGAGAAAGGCTTTTGTTGTCTAGCTTCAGCTCTAAGGTCAAACCACTCAAACCTAAGAGAGCTGGATCTCAGCTACAATCACCCAGGAGACTCAGGAGAGAAGCTGCTCTCTGATCTACTGGAGGATCCACACTGTAAATTGGAGAAACTCAAGTATGTTAGGCATTTACATTAACCTTTTCTTGTGTTTAAATGGGTGTATAGTAAATTAAGTGTACATGTGAGAACACTGAAACATGTAAACTAGTTGATGTGTTTGTGTGTGAGTATGTCGGAGCAATTTAGTAGTTAGTGAGCTCCTTTTCGAGTGTAATGTATGAAAAAAAGGGAATGACCACTAGTATTTCCTTGTTTTTAGTTGGCCTCACTAATCTTCTTTTTCTTCTTAAGATTCAAATTTACATTATTTGTTATTGGCCACATGTTCTAAGTCCTGCCTATTTAAGATCTCATTAGTACGCTCTCAATACAATAGTACTTATACTCTAACAGAGGTCACTATGTCATTACTTAGGTAGAAAGGATTTTGGTTGGTTGAAGCATAGATAAACTTAGAAGATCTCCACACATGGACATAAGCATAAAGGTTAAAGTTACCCAGCATGCTGATTTACACATTTTAACTCAGCAGGTGGGTTATTGAGAAAACCCAAAATAAAGTAATTTTTACCATTTATGTGTTTGCATATATGTGTTTTTGGGTTATTCTTGCTGGGTTATTCTCATAATTTTGCCTATGCTTAACAAGACAATCGTGGATTAACAAATTAAGAAGAGTACAGGTTATTTAGACTGTTAAATATTATTTTTTAATGCCAACTGGCATTCACAAATGTGTTAAAATTTGTACCAATGACAAATAACATGCAATATTCATTTTTTTTTTTTATTTATTTTCAGAAAATGCAAAAAAATCACAGAAATACAGTTGCAATAAATAAGAAAATTAGTTCTGAATGACATGTATCCGTTTAACTATTACATTTTGACATGTTTAACCATTTAAATACACAGTTAAATGACACTGACAATTAAAATATAAAAAGACAGAGAATGCAAAATAATTTAAGGATGTCCTAAAATTTATATATTTATAAAGACTCCCAGGTTGATGCACACTGCTTAGGGTTGTAAAAGGTTTAGTTCACCCAAAAAGAAAAATTCTGTCATTAATTACTCACCCTCATGTCGCTACAAATGTGTAAGACCTTTGTTCACTTCGGAACACAAGTTAAGATATTTCTGATGAAATCCGAGAGCTTTCAGACCAGGATGAGTAATTAATGACAGAATTTTCATTTTTGGGTGAACTATTGTCAAACACTTAAAAAGTTTTGAAGCAAACATCTACAACTGAGAGCAATGTGCTTTGCTATAGAGCCTGTCTATGGAAGGATATTCCAGACAATTTTTTTTAAAAGGAATTGCAAATTGTATTTTCAATTGCGTTTTCCACATATGACAAATTGTGACATAATCCAAACAATTGCAAATCTTGCATTACTGTTTGCATTTTCACGAATACAAAAATGAACCGCCAAATTTTAAATGGAAAAGCAAAGTCCATTTGCAACTGAATTTTCCATGTCTTAATAGTAATGAGCCTGTCATATTTTAAAAATACATCATCAAAACAGCTTTACAGTATTAAATATGAAAATAGTGTGTAATAATGCAAAAGGACAACAGCAAACGCTCAGTTAAAGTCAGGTCATCATTGATTCAGTGATTTATTATCCAGCTCAGTTCAGTTCAAATACTCAAATACTGCTTTCATGCTGATGATATCACTGGAAATTAAGAGTCCCCAACTAAGCAAGCCAGAGGCGACAGCAGCAATGAACCAAAACTCCATCGGTTACAGAAATGGTGAAAAAAAGCTTGGGAGAAACCAGGCTCAGTCGAGGGGCCAGTTCTTCTCTGGCAAGACCAAACCGGCAGTTCAAGGCTGCAACAGAGTCAGACTGTGCAGAGGACTCGTCTGTTTCCCTCGCTCTCCCGATGGCCCTCGAGGTAACGTGATCTTCGCTGGGGATCTGTCTCTGGGGGCACATCTAGATGTCCTGGTCTCCGCTGACATTCAGGGCTGTAGAGGTCACCATCTAATCTGGATATGGACTGGATCTGGGTGGCTGCGGTGACTTTGGAATAAGAACGGACTAACGTTAGCGCAGATGCATCATAAGAACAAGTACATAGGGTGTTATTAATTACCATGTCTGCTTTTTCACTGTGTCACACATGTAACCTGCCAAAACTCAAATAGTATTGCAATTACTATTCAAATTTAGCATTTGAATTTCTGATGTGTTTGTATTGGAAGGTGATGTCACTCACAGATGAATGTGCCAAATGCTTTGAACAATGGAGGTAATTTGCTTTTTAAATACGACAGGCTCATTACTTGTAAGACATGGTAAATACAGTTACAGTTTGCTTTTCCATTTGAAATTTGGCAGTCACTGTGAGTTGACGAAAGTGAAAATGCAAACTGTATGCAAGATTTTCAATTGCGTTTGGACTGTCACAATTTATGCATCCGCATGTGGAAAAATGCAATTGAAAATACAATTTGCAATTCCTTTTCAAAAGTCCAGAATATCCTTTCCTGTCCATTGATTATGACCAATGCCTGAGAGATCTGCTGGCAATTTTAAATCGCCATGACAAATGGATGGGGTTTTGGAATTCCACCATGTTTGTTCCAACCTATAAAATAAAGTAAACAAAATACAGATTGTTATAATAGTAATAATTTAGTTCAATTAACTGTGTAAAGTTCATGATGAAATTGAGTTCATGATGATTGAGTTAAATTCATCTATGAGTAGCTCTACATAAGCTGAATATGCTATACTGACTGGCTAAAAGGTGTGCTTTCGAAATAGTGTAATCAATACAATGTTCCAATCAGTTTGATTACAGTTTTATATTAATATGCTGGTTAATTCAAAACACATGCACAGTCACTTGCACATATATATCACACTGCATACGCACAAAGAAATTTCTATGACAAGTCACGCAGATACTGGGTTATTCCGCTACTTTAAAATAGTCCATAAACGCTTTTATATCAGTGTACTAAAGTGATTCAGGACAATCAAAAACACAATTTAAAATGGGCTCATTATATAAATTCTGTACATTCTGAACACAAAGTTACAAAGTGCAGCTTTAACTATAGCATGAAACAAATTTATTTGTGTATTTAAGTTACGTGAGGGTTAGCTGATTATCACAGACAATCAATTATGTATGTGAAAGCTGTAAAATGTATAATAAACATGAACTTACTGTTAAACGTCTCGAGTAGACTGGACTCAAGTTTTTCTCTCACAAAGGTATCCATGTGCTTTTCTGACAAGAAAAAAACGACATTTTGGATTATATTACTTACCAAAAACCTCTATTTACATATGAAAAAGACTTTATAAACCACACAAGCACTGTGCATTCACGTGCTTTCAAATGTATCGAGGCCCAAAGACGTCGATTCCTTTCCGGGAACCACTTTTCGAGAATTGATGAACTGGTTTATTTAAACCGGATCGTCGATTCTTTTAGACCTGCGGTCCGAAAACATTGCATGTACATTGTATGTGATTTACACGTTAATATGGACAATTGCAGGCATTTACAACAGAGCAGAAATTCGTATTGAAATCATATTACGTTACTCACTTACTTTAACTCTTTTGAGTCACTTTGTTGACTCACAGAGACAGAAACGACTCTTTCTATTTTTACAGATATTCATATATTTTAGCATTCCGTCACTGTGATACCTAATCAAACTATTAATCTGTCATCTCACATACCTTAACACGACTATGCCAGTACATAGAATGGCTGTCTGAGGTAAACTGTTCGTCATTTAACATAATGTTGGCCTGTAGAAGTTTAACAATATTGTTGCCGTGAAAAAAAAAAAAGTTATACATTTGTCAATTTAAAACAATTATTAATGAAAACATTATATAAATTTACCTTAAAACAATTGAAACCAGTTGCCCCATTGTCCTTTCAAATTGACCGTTAGGGGAGCGATATAAACATCTTCAAGGCTGTTCTTCATCTTCAAATGACCCAACAAAATGACCTAACAGACTCAGCCCAGCATTTTTTTTAGAGTGTATGGTTAACTACATACACAATGAGAGCAGCTTCTTAGAGAGTAAAAAGGCAGACTAAACTTATTTTCAACTTATTTTCTGACATGCATAAATGTTCTAATCCCTCGTTAGTCACGTAGATGGGAGGTCCTGATGACCTCTTCTGACATGGTACTGTGACCCTGAGAAAAGATAGAACTCAGCATGTAAAAGAACACTGTTGCACATTCCATTCTTACTGCAAAATAGAAATACCTGGCGAAGGCACTGTGTCTACAACTACTAAAAAAACTGTATAACCTGTTGTTTTGGCAGACTGGCTTCAGTATAAGCTGTTTTTAGACTAACAAGAAAGATTTGAGTTCTGAAACTTAAAGGATGTTTTCATAGTACAATGACCTCTTATATGTCAAAAGATCAATGGAATTTTGGTTTCTCAGTTCATGCCCCTTTCAGACATTTTTATCAACATGCAGTAACACAGTTAGGTTTATTTTTGTAGTAACAAAAATTCAATTTAATCATTTAATCAACTGTCTTAAGTTGTCAAAAAAAAATCTGTTGCTGTGAAAATCTGTTGTTTTTTTCATAGTGCGGATCATGTTAGAGAGGTCATGATTATAGCAGGACTGCACAAATGTAAGTCTACACACACACACACACACACACACATTTCTTTGTTTTGCAGTATTTTAAATGTTCTTTTCTCTTTTCTTGTGTTCAGATTCCCGTGATCTCACACTGGATCCAAACACAGTAAACATTCATCTCTTTCTGTCTGAGGAGAACAGAAAGGTGACACGTTTGCAGGAGCAGCAGTCATATCCTAATCACCAAGAAAGATTTGATTTCTTTCCTCAGGTTATGTGTAGAGAGAGTCTGTCGGGACGCTGCTACTGGGAGGTTGAATGGAGTGGGTGGAGGGGAGCTGTTATATCAGTGGCACATAAAGAAATGAGCAAGAAAGGGGGAAGTGACGATTGCAGGTTTGGGTTCAATAAAAAGTCCTGGAGCCTTGATTGCTCTGATGACAGATTCACTGTCTGGCACAATAAAAAAAGCACTGACATACCCATCCCATACTCCTCTAAGAGAGTAGGAGTGTATCTGGACTGGCAGGATGGCACTCTGTCCTTCTACAGCGTCTCTGACATACACACACTCACACATTTACACACATTTTACTCTACATTCACTGAACCCCTCTGTGCTGGATTCAGGGTTTTTATTGACTCTTCAGTGTCTCTTCATCAGATTGGAAAGATTTGACACAATGAGGTGAAAGGTATTTGAAAGGGGTTAAGAAGTTTGAAATAACATGCAAAAATTAGTTTAGAAGAACTTATCTAATTACGTGAATATATGACTTCCCACACCTTGCAACAGATATTCAGTTCAATATTTAGAGACTTGGCCCATCCAGTCATAGTGAGGTAATAGGGAGAAACAGAGGAGATACTTCCTATTCACTGTAAAAATGAACACAAATTAACAATAAGAAGTGTGTTAAACAAGGTTAAAAATATCATTGGCCATCCTGATAAAGATTAGGGGTGAAGCCACATAAGAATGAGGGTGGCACTGGCTCACCCAGACTGATGACCCACTGAAGACTGACCCACCTGATCAAAGCTGCCAGAATAAACTAGTGGTCTGGAAATAAAACTGTATAGAAATCATATCTGTTGTGTACATATCTAGAATGTGTATTTCTATGAATGCAGCGTGTAGCACTGACCTTGATTCACTGATAATTTGTACTGTGCTGTTTTATATTACTTTCAGAGTTCTTCCATGATAATAAAAATTGCATTTGTTGTGTCCAAGCTTTCAGAGTAGCTCAAGTGCTTTCGTGGTGGCGAGGTGGTGGGCTATTCATACACAAGTGAGCACAAATACAAACACACACAAGCACACACACCTTTCCACCGAATTCTCGAATGCAATTATTAACACATATATCTGCACTCATACAGTATACATGTATTCATGCTTACACTTTTATAAGACCTAATTAGTAAATATAGATTTTAAGCATTGAAATAAATGATCAAATCTGAAGACTATTTAATATTTCTGTTCAATAAAACCATTCAAGTGTAAATTATAGCATAATTTTAATAAAATATACAAAATAAGGCAAAATCTATATATAGGCCCATAGGCAGAATTATACCCTTTCGTGCAAGACGTCCACTGTAGTGAACAGATATATTTTCTGTCACAGAAAAAAATGGACAAGAAAAATATTGTTAAAATCTGGATTTTACTTTGGAAAGTATTTTTGACATCCTATTTAGCTGAAAAATAGTTTTTGTACCTGTCTGGTTATCTGAGAATAAAATAATTTAACACTTATTCCTGAAGCACATGGTGCGCCCCCTTTTCCTGCTGTCATTTTGAATATATTATGTAATCTCTCAAAACCAAAAAAAGATACAAAGATGACAATTAAATGGAATTGTAGACAGCACTTTGGGGGTTCACCAGCATATTTTAGTGTGTCTTATATGCTTATAGGAGCCGTCACAGAAGGAACTGCCAAGTCAACAACTATCATGACCTGCTAGAATCAGACTGCCAGCAGCAACATTGATGCATTTAGTTGTAGTTAGATATTGAACCCCTGCTGTCCATTCCTTTGGAATAAATAAAGAAAAAAAATACACTTTAATGAAAAAAGATATTATTTGTACTAAACGTGTGAAACTGATGTGTAAAAAAAACAAAAAACTTAATTTTTATTAATTGATTTTTATGAAAAAATTTAATTGGTAAAAAATCCCATAGATTTTGAGAACCCCTGCACAAACAGCATGCAAGTATATAAGTAGCCTAATAAAATTAACAATTGGGAACTCTTTACTGCGTAGGGCGATATTATGAAAAAAAAAAAAAAAAGCATTATTGTCCTTTATTGCTTTTCTATTGATGTAACAATAATGATTATTAATACTGTTTAATAGAATACCTGTCGTGTGCGGGAATGAGGAGTAGGGACGAGGAGATCAGGAACATATACTTTATTTATATAATCCACACTAGGAACAGGAACGAACAGGAACAGCAGGGAATCCACACGCATGAAAAAGACTAGGAGACAATACAAGAACCGACAACCAAACCAAGCTAATAAGAGGAAGACAGGTGTGAATGATTAAACAATGACGTCATAATTAGAAACGGAACAGGAAAGACCAAATAAGGGCATACACAGGGAAAAACCAAAGAAACAGTCCACAGGGGTGTGACAAATACATAAAAAGCTTTGTGTGTATAATGGTTTATTTTTTATGAGGGACTGTAAGTGACAGGCATCCTGTTGTAATCTTTTGGTTCTGACAGTGTATTTGTATTAAGAACAATTACAGATCAGAGCATGATCCGTTTCAACTAGGGGTGTCAAAGTCAGTTCCTGGAGGGCCACAGCCCTGTAGAGTTGAGCATATATGTTTACCTCATCGGGGCGTGGAAGAATAGAGGGTGGGACTGAGGTGCGGATTGTGATAGACTATAAAACTATAGACCCGCTTGGTATTTAAATAGCATGTGGCTTATCTTGAACTTTTTTGAATTTATCTGAAACCTTGACTGCAGTAAAGAAATCACTGTGTGAGTGCCGCAGGCAGCTGAAGGTACCTGTCTTGACTTATCCATTTTCAACTCCTCCCCTGACTCAACCAGCAAGTCTGGCTGATCGGTAAGGCGGGCCGAAACCAAAGTTGAATGCACCATGTGGGTGTAGGGTAAGTGGAGTGTTTTTTTTTTTGATACAAATGTTGGCATTTCCAAAAACGCTTCTGAATTCCTGCTGACCAAACTCAGACTAAAAAAGGAAGATGTTTAATTCAAGATGTTGATTATAAGACACTGTTCAGGAGAGATAAAAGCTGATCATAAAATGTTTTCATTCTCATGGTAAGTTCACATTAGATGCTACTTGAGTGAAACATTTTATACAATGTGCAATCTGTACAATTTTATACAATGTGGTAACCTGCCAAATTTTCATGTGTGAACACGGAACTAGAATATAGATGTTAAACATTAACGTTTATATTGTAACATGTTATTAATTTATATTGTGTAGTGACAATTAAGATCCGATTTTGATTTGTCATATCTATGTAAGACTGCAATGGAAATTTACTTATCTGTACTATGGAAATATTTGGATTATATTTGTTTAGATTTATTTATTTATTTATTTTGATATAGGAGACATTTATTAGATTATTTTGTGATTTTGTAGTTTTGACCTAATATTGTAAAAAACGTTCTTATGATTGTTTCAGTCCACTTTTTTAAAAAGCATATACCCCTCTGTTACTAAGCAAATGTTTTGTAATTGTAGTATTTCCCTGTTGCTTGTACTATTCTGAACAATGTCTGACATCTATTATAGGCACTACTCGTGTTTATTTGCCTCTTATGATGATTCACTTGTTGTATTCCTCATTTTTCAAGTCGCTTTGCAGTTACTTTATTTGTATCTCTCTCTCTCTCTCTCTCTCTCTCTCTCTCTCACACACACACACACACACACAAACACATACAAAATTCTTGTTACTAAACCTTTTTTTTCCCCTTAAATGACACAAGAAGAAAGATAACTACTGCAGCATGTTTTGGTTATAATATTTAGTTAAAACACTATACCATAAACACATAAGTCATACACACCAAAATGTTTTCAGTTTTTATAAATATGACATTTAATAATGTGTCAATTGCAGCCCAGACATCTATCTCTAAAATGAGTCTTGGTGTGAAGAGTGAGAACTCAATGTACCAAGCCCCTAACATCAGTAATGAAGCAGTGATCTCTGACACCAGGTGAGATGTTGTCAGTACTGGAAACAAGAAACTGAATTATAGTAATAAAGCAGATTGTCTTCTTCAGCATACAGTCCCTGAATAACCGTTGCTAATTATATCACCAGAATGAGACAGACAGCAGCGTCTCCAGTGTCCAGCTGTGTGTCTATGAAAAGTAATGAGTCTATTTGTCATCCTCCTGATCTCAGTAATAGAACAGTGAATTCTAAAAACAGGTATGATGTTGTTAGCATTCGAAACTAAACTGAATAATAATTTTGCAGATAATTTTCTGTAGCATACAGTCCCTAAATCACCTTTGCTAATTATATCATCAGAGTGAGACAGACAGCAGCATCTCCAGTACCCAGCTGTGTGTCTATGAAGAGTAATGAATCTGTTGTTCAGCCTCCTGATCTCAATAATGGAACAGTGACCTCTGACCCTGTGTGAGTATAAACATGCAGTGAAATCTGACTAAATGTTATGGATTTATAGTTTATTTTTTATTCCTTAATTTGATATTTGAATTCATGGTTCCTATACAACAATTGTGAATTTGCAAAATAAAACTATGCTTCTATACAGGACTTTGTTACATTTCCAAAAGCCCACTTAGATTTGCTGTTAAAATGTCTGTTACAAGTTCTGTTACATCAAACTAGGACATGTGGCTGAAAGTGACATATTGTCTTTCATTCAGTTTGATGTGAGAATAAGCAGAGAAGGGAGGTAAATACAAGTAGTACAATGAAAAGTAGAGAACTAAGACTAATATTACAAACTATGAATTGTTCTCAAATATCAGAAATCTAATACAATTTACTTTACATCAAGGGATGGGGCTGTGAGGCTTTTTAATCGTTTGTAATACTTATTTCAGAATTTGGCAGAATATGTATCTTTTTTTTTTTTTAATTAGAAATAGTAAATCTTACATATCCATATTTACCCCAAATGTTTTTGCTATCTAGGACAGTTCATCTGGGGATGTGAAAATGTAAACTTATTTGTCTCAGAATTTGAATGTTCATTGGTACAAATATGCAGATAATAAAATATTTCCAATATCTTAATTTTACATTTACATTTACATTTATTCATTTAGCAGACGCTTTTATCCAAAGCGACTTACAGGTGGGGAATACATCAAGCGATTTGTCCTAAAGAGGCAAGGCGACCTACGAAGTGCTCAAATTACCATATAA
>JAHKKF010508404.1:0-12841 GCA_019740295.1 Labeo calbasu
ATTTCCTCGTGATTCCCCTCCCCATTTACCTGCAGCTGCGGCTAAAATGAACATGCTCATTTGAGAGCTCAAATAGCTCACCTGGTGAGTAATATTCATATATTGTGACTGCAGCAGGTTGGAGCAGACCCACATCAAGCATCTGGTGCATTCTGAAAGTTATTTTTTCTGTCTCTTTATGAGAAACCTATTGAGATAGAAATCAAAACAATTTGATCATATGATATTAAACATCACATTGCACAATAAAAACTGCCCACGTTTACATTTGCACAAATTACAAATAATGACAAATGTCAAAATAAAAATTAAACAAATTTTTGTTTAAAAAATTAATTCTTATATTTGCATATGAATTGTGATTTGTTTTCTGATTCTGATATGCAGTCTGCAAAGTTCACAAAAGGTGAATATGCAGTGACATAGGACTGCACGGCCTTACAGAATATTACTGCACTCTGGAACATCTTTTAGCCAATCAGAATTAGGAATTCAACAATCCTGTGATAGTAAGCAAAACAAATGTTTAAAAAAAATGTTTGTTTTTTTTTCAGGTCACCACTGAAATACCTTATTTAAGTAGAGGATGAGGGATCCTCGCTCTGACAGCACTTTATTCTTTTCATATTTCTGAATGTATCTCTCCTTCCCTGTTGACAACTGAGCACAAGAACACAAGAAAAAGAAAGAAAAAAAAAAAAACATCAATACATGACATGATCAAAATGCTTTATGTCCTGTCTGCCGATGTGTGTCAGATTCCTCTTCTAAATAGAGATGTGAAGCATAAGTTTATCATCACAATACCTCTTTAAGATCATTTTCTTCAATATCAAATCCAGTGGGTAAGCCAATGTCCAGAATAGTCATAGTGGCATCTGTTTTATCATTTTTGTAGCTGTGAAGATGGAGATCAAGAGCAGATTTTATTAACAAGTTTTGTAGTTTTGCTCCTGCTCGGTCTGCATTTAAGGCTGTTTTCACACTAGAGCTTTTTGTGTGAACCTGAGTCCGTTTGATCTCAAAATTATATTGCAGTAATGCAATATGCAGCTGTTTGTCTCTAAATAAACTGTCTTTGTACGAGTTGCATCCTTGTCAGAACACAATTAAACTGGAGTCTCCACTGGAGTCATTATCTAATCACAATGGTTTCCAGCTGTCACTAGTAGTCACTTCATGATCCAAACATTCCACCAATGTGGGAAATGTGAGGTGGGCTTGAACTTCGGCTCCGACCAAGTAAACAAACCAAGTGTGAAAACAGCCTAAAGAAGCACATGCCAGTTAATTATATATATATATATATATGAAGAGTTCAGATGCAAAACCAGCTAAAGGCCATCTTGGTCAAAAATCAGATGATATTGAGTGAATGCTCCTGACACATAGTATACGTCCATCAAATACTTTTACTTCAAACTTGCTAAATTTCAGCCTCAGCCCAATCAGAAGTGCCTGTACTTGCATAGAAACCTATACAAAGTAGCCAGAAAGAAATGCTAATTTTAAAGAAATACGTCAGATGGATTTAGCTGGTTTTGCATCTGAACTCTTCATATATATATATATATATATAAAATGTTTTCTTGACATAAAAACAAACTTCTTAGGATGTGTTTACGTACAAGAACTCCATAATGAAGTTGTAGCTTCCAATGGCTCCTTGTTTT
Source organism: Labeo calbasu (assembly GCA_019740295.1). NCBI lineage: Eukaryota > Metazoa > Chordata > Actinopteri > Cypriniformes > Cyprinidae > Labeo > Labeo calbasu. The sequence goes on from JAHKKF010508404.1 coordinate 1,674, forward strand.
GCTAAAGAGAATCAAAAGTATTTTGTCAGGTCTTGCCTTGCTTAAGAGAATATGAAAATTAAATGGTTTAAATAATTACAATTCAACAGTAATACACAGGCATTAAATGCAGAGTTGCCAGTGTCATTAGCCCCCTTCACACAATCCTGGTAAATCCTGAGTACCACAATACCAGTAAACTCTGTGAAGTCAATCACTGGAAATTACATTTAAAAGCTGCACAGTTTTCTTCATCCACCTGGATGAGGAGAAGAATTTTAGTTTCACTCCCTGTCTAATCTGATAACTTTTTTTAACTCCGGAGTGACAGGCATAAGGAGATGATCACGTTTTTGGTTTTTGGTTTTAAAAGTGCAAGACGAATTATAATTACTAAGAGCACTGCAGTTACTATAGTAGGCAACACAATGCAGAGCCACAAGTTTGGCAGAACTGAATTATTGGTATTTTTGAAGGCAGCAGCTATTTGTAAATAGTGATAAATACATTAAGTGCAAATAACAATTAGATGGTATTTACACTAAGTGAAAATAGCATATTTTTTGAAGCATCTATTTACACTAAGTGCAAATAGCCTATGTTGTTGGCAGAGGCTATTTACACTAACTCGGCCCACCAATGTGTGAACAGACTAGTCAACACTACAAAAGAGGACTATCAATCGTTAACTTTAGTGGCACAGAGGATAAAACGTGTTCTACTCTTTTTGATGCAGCTGACTCTGCTTCTGGCAAACTTTTTTGTCCCTTTCCAAATCTCATATCAAATCTGAAAGGTATTTATTTCCAATAAAAAAGAAAGAAATAATCAAAAAGTTAAAAATAAAGTGTCGGTTAGGGTAGGGGTAGGGAGGGCTTATTGTCCCAACGAGGCAGCATCCATTTAATACATTGAATTAAAACTATAATTACACGTAATACGTTATTACTGCATACTGTTTTAATGTACCACAATACTGAGGTGCAGACAATTGCGTCTATTTGCAATAAGTATTATAAATAGCAGAAAATCCTGATATTTTAACGTAGTGTAAATACAATCTATAGCTATTTGCACTTAGTGTAAATAGCATCTATTATTAAGAAAATATGCTATTTTCACTTAGTGTAAATAGCATATAATTGCCATTTTTATTTAGCGTAAATAGCATCTAATATTTTTATTTTGTGTAAATAGCTTCTAGCATCTGTTTACACTAAGTGTAGCAAATAGCAATTCTATTTACACAGGATTTCTGCTATTTATACTACTTGTTCCAAATAGTGGCCATCCACACCTCATTTTTGTAGTACATTATAAAACAGTATGCAGTAATAATGTTCAATGAGTGTAAATTATAATTTAATTCAAATTATTAAATGGATGCCACCTAATTGGGACAATAAAGCCCTTCCTACACCTACCCCAACCCTACCCAATACTTTATTTTTTAACCTTTTGATTATTTCCTTTGTTTTAATTGAAAATTAATGTTTTTCCAGTGTGATATGAGATAAAAGGGAGAGAGAAAAAAAGTTTTGCAAAAGTTGGATTCGAACCCGTGGCGATCGCGTCAAAAAGAGTTAGTGTAATCAGCCTCTGCCTACAAGATGGGCTATTTGCACTTCGACACTCGACACCAGTAAAGTATTTGTGAAAGGGGCTAACTGATTGCCTTTACCTGGTCTTAACAATATGCTTTAGAGCAACGATAACCTGGGGTTAAGCGTAGTGTGAAAAGCTTTAATGTATGGAAAATGCCACAGAAAGGGCATGAACTCATTCTTACTTTCAGGCTCGTTCACCATTTTAACAGTGAGATCAAAGAATGTACAGTCAGTCTTCTTCTCAACAGGTCTGGCGTAGTACAGCATCTGAACCTGAAAACAGCAGCACGTCTCAGATTAGCTGTTCAGCTGCTTTAATCTTGCCGTATAAACACTCATGAACACTCACTGAGAGAATGGCTGTTCCAGTTCCTCTAGCAGTTACATTGAACTCCTTGTTTATGTCCACCTGTTAAGTGAACACAGATGTACTCGAGTCATCAGAATAATCAAATCCATAAATCCATAGATACCTGATGATTTTATTGGTAGAGCGCTATTGATGTAGACAATAAAATTTATGAATGATGGACAAAATTCTTCATATTAATTTGTCATAATCAGTCAGTTTGACACAACTGACATGAGGAGCAAACACTTTGAATCTAGTTAGTGAGTTACTCCTCACCTTGACTGACTGTGTATGATGCTTATCATTTTTGAAATTCCATCTGACAGGTCTGCTTTCTTCTGCCATGCACAGCTCCACCTTCAGACTTAAGTTTTGTCGGTCCTTCACCTGTGTGTGATACTCTGTCTTGGCCCGACACACCATGATGCATGCCTAGAAAAGACAGAAAAGCATTCAAATCCTGTCCTGCAGTGTCAGTACTCTTGTTCCATTGAGGTGTTAGTGTACCTGAGTGGTGCCAATTTGTCCATCATAAGTCTGTTGTCTTTCCAGCCACTGCACTGCCTCTCCTGCTTTATCATAGTCTTTGGCCTTCACAAGTGCCAGCACAGCATACGCCGTCGCCTCTAGTGAGTGATGATACTGTCCAGGCACAGTCCAGGACCGACCGGCTGATTCAAACACAACATTGGAATAGAATAAGATGTGGAGATGATGCTCCATTCTAATATGCTTATCCAGACCATTAAGCTATTTGTGCTGCTGCTGTGCCATCAACAAGCAGTTATAATTAAAAGCTACAAACAATTCATAATTTCCACTTTGGTTTGCATTGTTACATGCTATATGAAGCAAAACACATTTTTGATGTTGGAATGACTGACCTTCTCCATGGGTGGAGTGTCTCATCAAGATGTCTTTATTAAGTTTTCCGGCATTGGCCATGGCATAGGATGTCAATGCAACAGCATAAGGATTGGTCAGTTCTGGAATTCGACCTTCCAAGAAAGAAATAGCCTTCCTGATGCTGTTATGCAGACTCTAAAAAAATGTGTGGATGATGTTAAAACCATGAGTAATAGTGTAAAAAAGCAACTGCTCATTCTTAATATCTCTGGCTAGTGCTGGGTGATATGCTCATAATCATATATCGTCCCATTGTCAGCCTGTGGGGTTACCGATAGACAATATTATCACGTGTAATTGTGTCTTTATTTGATTGTTATTTAACTTATTTACTCAATTATTTAATCATTGACAAAATGTTACGTCACATAGAAATATTTCACCTGTAAGGCAAGCCAGTTGATATCACACATGCAGTTTGCAAGCTTACGAGAGACTTATGCTGGTGAAGGACCAAACCACAGTCAATTACTCTTTGAAAGCGAAAGCAAAAACTGTCTGAGCTTTTGGCATCTGATGCTGCATTATTAGCACATTAATTCTCTCTGGACCTTACTGTACATTGATGATTGTGAAAAAAAAGTTAGGTATGTTTTGCTTTTTAAGTCAGTGTTTTTTGATGTTCATCAATGACTTAGTATTGTGTTTGTACCAACAGACTGTTATTAGGCATATATGTTTTTAGTAATAATCTTAATAATAATTTTATTATTTATTAAAATGTTTTGTTAATGTGCAATAGACAATGGGCAATGACAAACAATGATGCTGTGTCTTGGCTTATACAACAACTGTGTAAAAAATATGAATCTCTTTTATAACAAACACTCTTGATCATTTGTAAATACATCACATTTCTATTCAACTTTCATGTGGAATGTAGTCTGTGATGGTGTTGCAAGTGTGGTGATGTTATGAAATATTGGAAGTTAAATTGTAGGTCCTATATATTAATTTAATAATAATAATAATAATAATAATAACAACAACAATAATAATGCATTCATGGGCAGTTATCATCAGCCTTTTTTTCTGACTGTTGTCAATATGCAATACTCTAAATCTGGCAAACACAGTGATGGAAGAGAAGAGGTGCACTTACGCGAATTAATTTAGCACAGATCTCACTGCCCTCTTGCAAGGCAATCAGGACAAAAGCCGTCATAGAGGCATCGGCATCATTGCCCTCTATATCAAACTGGAATAAACACAAATAAATAATCACAAAAAATGTGTGGTGATATAATTCAGCAAATGTGGCCCTTTTTTACTAAAGTTATTAATGGACAATTAATTGATAAAACCTGAATCCATTCAGTACCTGAAAATAGTGCTAGTATAGGAATTACTAATATAAATGCAAATTGAATCTTTGTTTACACAAGGAGAAATCTATACATCAGTTCTATGCAGTGATGGGGTTCTCTGGTCCAGAGCTCATCTCAGATAGTCAAATAGACATTGAAAATCTGTGCTGTGCTCGAATGAGTACACATTTCAACTGTTTTCTTGGGGAAAAAAAAAAAGATTATCCAGACTTTCATCAGCGACAACTGCAAAGACAAACGTCTGTCATGTTATGGGGATGCAGCAGAGCAAATGGCATTGGTGACTTGAATATGTGTGAAGGTACCATTGACATGGAGGCATATATTGGGATTGTACAGACACATATACTGCCATCAAGATGATGCTTTCATTGAAAGTCCATGATTATTAGGTCAAGACAATGCCAGCTTTTATTCTGCATGTGCTATAAAAGCATGGTTTTACAGACACAGAGTGAATGTGTTTGACTGGCCTGCCTGCAGTGTAATGAAAATACATGACCAGTCATGAAAAGGACAATCAGACAATGACAATTACAGACTGCTGAGCATCTGCAGTCTTGTATCAAGTGAGATTGCAAAACTTAACAATTAGTATCCTCAAAACCGGTTTATATTTACAAAATAAAATTAAGTTGGCCAGTGAAAACTTTAGTCAATTAAATAAAAGTTAAAGAGAATGAACAAATTACATATTATTGGTTTCATGGCATTTCACAAAACATCCTAACTTTTCTGGAATTGGGGTTGTAAATAAAACTGAATGCCCTCTTTTTTTTTTTTTTAATGCTAAGCATGTTGCAAGTTCTGTGAGGTTTATGACAATGTATTAACTGCATTTTAAACATTAATCAGAGGTGTTAATATTTTCTTATTTCTTAATGCATTTGTCAGAATGAGGTATGGTTCCCCACAGAGCAGCCTAAACACCTTTAGCACCATGGAGAGCACCATCGGAAGAAACAAGGGCTGGGCCACCCAGTAAAAAGGTTCAGGACCAGGGAGTTTCAACACAGGCATTCACCTTTTCCCCTCTAACAGGGAGCCTCAGCTGCAGGCTGTTAGGGACAATTAATAACCACCACATAAAAGAGAAAAGGAGAGGGCTCAGTAGGCTCTCAGCTGGGGAGGTGAGCAGATGCTGAATCACCCTAAACCCAGACACAGGAAAACAACTTCTTGAGAACAGATGCTTAGTGGGGTTGCGGGCAACCTGAACACTTTTAACTAACCCTCCATCTTGTATGTCTTCCCTTAAGAGAGATTGATCTGCTTCCCCAAGAACCAACCACAGATAAAGTACGAAATTAAGAATTAAGGTTTTGTTCCACCAAATTCCTGCCTGGTGCATTGTCTAGGTGGACAACTTGAGCTAATCTCACCAAATCTTGTGTTCAAGGGTTTACACTTTTTGGTCTTTTTGTAACTTCCTTTCATTATGACCACATGGGTGTGTGTCCAGTGGGCATCTAATCAAATATCACTGTAATTTTTTTTTTTTTTTTTTACACATTCAACAATACATTCAACTTAGCACCATCACTCTTTGAATTACAGCTGAATTCTTTTCAAAGGAGCCATCTGGCAGTTGTTGGAGAACCAGCCACTCCAGGGCACTGCAGATAACAGGATCAGCTATATGAGTGAATTTCCTGGCCATTGTGAACACTTTGGCCACATTTGCTGTCAGCCTTTAATAGACAGAAACAGATGTTTATTAATAACAAGTAATGATTAGCAGTTAATCATAATAAAATTAAATAATACCTTATAACAGGAGAAACTGGGGATGGAGAAAAAAAAAACAAAAAACAATGCACTGAAATAAAAATATTTTACCGTATGCTGCTCGGTCCGCCATTACAGAAAGCGTAGGACCCTTCTGAGTTACGGTAGCTCAGCTGCCATTGATAACCTTATTATAAAGAAGAATGAATCTATGCATTTATTTCAGAATTTAAACAGATTTTAATGTAATTCAAAAAATACTTCAGTTTTCTTCATCTTAACTTGTATCCTGCTGACCTGTGTTGATATGCTTGATGGTATCATTACGGCGCTCCATACCAACAGCCTCCCACTGTTTGGTGTGGTCCAGGTAATGAGTGGCAAGGAGACGTCGAGACATCTTGTTTATGTTTTGATCTCCACATCCACTGGGCTGCATAATAAAGTGATCCAGTGAGCTTCCACTGATGGCCTGCTCGACTGTCTGACTGATCTCATCAGCTGGGGAAATTAAAAGAGAGGATGCAGGCTGAGGGGGCCCCTGGGGGCATCTTACCCATTTTACAAAATTTGTCATGGACATGGAGGGATATACAGATGAAATCAGATAATAGTAACAACAGGATTCATCTGTTCAAACAAAACATGCCTACAACTTAAGAAATATTCATTACACGTTCACTCAAACATCTTTTTCCTTACCAGAAATTGTGATGTACAAGTCAGTAGGTGTGTATGGAACCCGATCAGCTGGTATATCAGCTTTAAAAACTATAGGTTTTTCCCCTGATCCATTTGGGATGAGAGACAGAGAAAAACAGCGAGATGGAGAAAGAGTCACGAGTCACTTGCTGATCACATTTTGTGTGCTTTTGGTGAGTACTGAGCAACAAAAGAGCAGGAGTTGATTGTAATCTCTGGACTGGCTTGAATTATAATGAAATTCATAGAATTGTTTTAATTTATTAGAAGTGTATTATGCGTAATATTGTATAATGGAACTATAAAACAGTGAGTGTGGTTCACAGTAAATCTCACCATACTTAGCAGGATTGAGCTCCACCTTTTTCTGTAATCGAGTCAGCACACCCTCAGACTAAAAGAGAAAGAGAGTGTCAACTACCCGTAATGCTCTAGTTTATCTATTCAAAATATGACTAACATCTATTAATGATTATGGAACAAAAATGACCAAATGAAATGAAAGCGACAGAATTTCCCATCAGACGTACCACCACCTTCAACGTCTTTTTCACTCCATCAGTGTGGTCAGAATCATTTGCTGAAGCTTTCACCTCAATCGTGTGATCTCCCAGAGTCATGGGAATAATCACATATGAAACCAGTTTGCTGGAGTCTTTGTCAACTTTTACTATTGTTCTGTATTTGCCTTTCTTACTGGCAAAGGTGCAAACATTTTGTGTCTCCATGAACTCCACACATACCTGGTGAAAACAGGAAAATAAGAAATCTCTTTGATATCTAGCAGAATTGTCCTCCCAAGTAAACACATTTTTAATTAAAGATTAATGAAATGTGTGATGATGGAGGACATTTCTGTTTTAGCACAGGACAGTCTCCTATACTTTGAGTCATGAGCAGATTGAGGCTAAATTTGAAATGAGTCTCATGATCCATTTAAGCCTCAAGCAGAAATTGTTACTTGTGATGTACATGGCATTAATGCACATAAAAACTGTGTGCATTTTAATATCAAATCAGATCTACCTTCCAATTCATTTTGGAGTTGTTGTGAATAATGGCCTTGATTTCCAGTTGTTCACCACGCACAGCAGAGTAAGGCATCTTGAGGTCAATGACAATGTCTTTCGAAACGACCATCTCCTCAGGTTCTGCCACACAGATGCCTTTGAGGAGGAACACAGACACAAAGAAGGATTTAAAGCCGCAGATCCTGGATTATGATGATGTTTTTTCAGACCATGTATTCTGCATTTGCAGCTTCACCTTACCAAGAGTTGGTGACAGACTGACAGCCAAGATCTGCCAGGTAGTAATAGAGTTTTTCAGGTAGATCTCTTTTGTGACTGATGTTGTGTCTGATGTTTTACTGGAATATGAAAAAATTACAGGCAAATATAAGAACTGTTAAAACACTCGTCAAGTGCTTGTTTACCATCAAAAAGTGTAAAAAAAAAAAAAAAAAAAAAAAAAAAAAAAGTGACAGTCTCATAAATTTCTTCAACCAGAAATCATTACTTTGAGTAATTAATAAACTTCTGATATATATAAAAAAAATGTGGCATCATCCAACTTAATTCAGTTGAATTACTTAGTCTCCACATTTGATAATATCAAGTACAAATTAAAAGATGTTTCAAGTCTTATGGGTTTAAAAATGATGAGGATCAGTAATGTAAGTTTCATTTTTGGGTGAACTATCCCTTTAACTCATAGCTTTTGTCTAAAAATCTCCTACTTACCATTTATTGCAAGTGGGTAGATAAACATCCTCCCAAAGCCAACTCTCAGGAAAATGTGAACGTGACATAATGTGCTTAGAGTCCATATAGTTGTCATCATTGTCATCATCATAATCATAATCATCATCATCGTCATCACCTGTTTTAACAGATTAAAAAATAATAATAAATATAAGGAATAAGGCCCTTTAGAGCAAGAAAACATACAGTATCAGATAATCAAGCCAAATTTATATAGTGCTTTATACAATACAAATTAATACAATCAGACATCAGTAATATAGAGAGAATCTAATCAACAAATCTCTAAAAAATATTAACCTTTATTATTATTATTATTATTATTATTATTATTATTATTATTATTATTTTGCAGTTAATTAGTGTTGACACCATTATGTATGTTCAAAAATAGTTTTTTTTGTTTGTTTTTTAATAATTTTGTTTAATAATTAATACTTTTTTTAACAGCACTGTTGAAAAAAAAAAACAAAATAAAAAAAATCTGTTTCACAATCTGTTGACAGCATGCGACTGTTTGCGTTAGCCTGCATTAATAGCCATTCATTCAAATTAAAATGTTTGCACATTAGATAATCTAATCAAGCACATTTCATCATTTTATTTTCCAATGATTATCCTATCTTTCCAAGTTCTCAAAATACTGGTGGCGAGATTTTCCAAACTGTAATGCTGTTAAACATGGTAGTAAATATTCTCACACGGAGCCTCAGTGCAGGGTATGACACAAAGCGCAACAAAATAGAGTAGAATGCTGGAATCTCAAGATGTGTTTTATACCAAACGAGCTCCTCTTTCCTGGACATTGTCTTAAGCCTTGTTTATACTTTTGCCTGGCTCCACAAGTGGACCTTTCCACTTACATACACCTAGTTATTTATCTATTGTGGTCATTTGCAGATCGTGTCAAAAGGTTGTTGGTCTCCATAAATGGCTGTATTCTGTACATTTGACTGTACATACGATAATTTTCTTCCAAGAACAATAACTTTGAGTTTCTGGTACAATACTTGGGCATTTGGGTTTAAGACAACTTCAAGCAAATGTTGTTAAACCTTATATATTAATTAATTCTTATTCTATTTTTATACAATAAAAATAAACTATACTTCTCTTAAAAAGCCTTGGGCAAACTATGCAAGTACACAGTAAATTCAGAGACATTTGGCCCCTCTCTAAATAGAGTTAAATTAACACTGAAGCAGAGTTAAAGTTAATGAGATAATTAAGTGATTGATTAAATTATGATTGCGCATTAGTGATGAACACCTGCTGTTAACAAGCAGAATCACTGAAGAAAACAGAAACATAAGCACTACAACTGATTTCAGCCATAGATTACATCAACTGAAATAAAAACATTACATTTCTCAAAATCTGATTAAACAACTCCATGAACAGCATCACCAGCTTCACTCATTACTAACCAGACTGACTTTATTTTATGTCTACTGAAACACTAATTGAGAATTAACAGAGGTTTGGAAGTTGATGTTTTAGTGCAGTGCATGATGGTTTTACTATGTTGTTACCCAGCATGCATTGCAACATGAAGCATTTTGTTGATTGTCACTATTGTTGAGATTCATCCCTGGTGAAAAAAAAACAGCATATGCTGGCAGGCATGTTTTGATGCTGGGATGTTGGTTAGGTATGTTTTGGTGCTGGTTTAAGCTGGTCCTTAGCTGGTTTATGCTGGTCCTTGACCAGCAACATGACCAGCATAAACCAGCTAAGGACCAGCTTAAACCAGCACCAAAACATACCTACCAGCATATGCTAGTTTTTGCACCAGGGCTTGTACTTGATGTTTGTGCATCTCTAAATAGTAGAAGACCTAAGTTTTTTTTTTTTTTTTATGCACTACCTAGATCTAAAATAATTAATAACTTTTTTTTTTTTTTTTTTTTTTTTTTTTGCTTGTTGTGGTTTCAAGAGCTCAACTAAAGCAAATGCTGATCTCCATGATGGTGGCATCATTTTAACCACTAAAACACAATTTGATGATCTGTAATTCTCAATATGAGTCTGGTTAATAATGAGTGAAGCTGGTGATGCTGTTTGTGGAGTTGTTTAATCAGATTTTAAGAGATTTAATGTCTTTATTTCAGTCGATTTCATCTGTGGCTGAAGTCAGTTGTAGTTCTTGTGTTTCTCGTTTCTTCTGTGACACTGCTTGTTAACAGCAGGTGCACAATCACCATTTAACCACTTAATTTAAATCACTTACTTATCTAATTAACTTTAACTTTGCTTCAGTGTTAATTTAATTCTATTTTCAGTCAAAGAAACTTTTGAATATACATACTACGTGGTACAATTCTCTCTTCTTTTGTCCTTTTTTTGTAGTTTATCATCTCATTGCAGCAGTGCAGGAAGGCCTTGACACACTCTGGCCCATCGATGATGTACGAGGCTCTTCGTTCACAGGAGTAGCCGAGTCTATTATCCCTCATCCCATCAATGCAGCACTGCTCCAGTTCACTGGAGTATTGACTAGCTGAGAAGACAATGTTAGTGTAGAACAACAAAGGGAATAGGACGGGGTGCCCAAAACTGTTCCTGGAGATCAAGGCCACATTTACACATAGCCGGGTATTTAGAGAAACGAATATTTCCTCCCTTCCGTTTTCAATAATAACATTGTGCACACAACATCGTTTTCAAAAAACTTGTCATTTATATCAACCCGTATAAATACGCCTTCGAGCGCCATAATAACTATGCCAAACCTATGGGCGGCAGTATAGGGAAAAGAATAAAGCCATGCAAGCCAATCAAAATCCTCAGAATCGACACCAAC
>JAHKKF010508405.1:0-14694 GCA_019740295.1 Labeo calbasu
TAGCGATCGTTTCGCTAGATAAGACCCTTCTTCCTCAGCTGGGATCGTTTAGAACCCTTTGAAGCTGCATTTAAACTACATTTTGGAAGTGCAAAATCGGGGCATCAATGAAGTCCATTATATGAGAAAAATCCTGAAATGCTTTCCTCAAAAACCATAATTTCTTTACGACTGAAGACAGAAAGACATGAACATCTTGGATGACAAGGGGGTGAGTAAGTTATTTGTAAATTGTTGTTCTGGAAGTGGAATTCTCCTATAAGACAGCATACATTTTAGTCTGAGACTAGCCTTAAGCCTTGTCTGTAAAAGAAAGTGTAATAATCAACTCCAACTGAATCTAAATGTGAGACATTCAGAGCAGATGAATGTTGCTTTTATACTGAAGGGTTTGGTTAGGCTCTGGTGTAGTTGACAGTAAAGCTTGTTTTTTAGATTAATATGAATGCCATCTTTCACCCTTCAAGTTCATCTGAAAAGTTTATATGAAAAGCTGTGCATATCAGCTGGAATACACAAGTGTGAAAGCAAATTGTAATTCTTATTTTTTAAATTCAATATTAAATTGAAACACACCAGATATAATGATGTGTGAATGTTCAAAAATAGTAATGTGATTTCTCTGTTTGAATAGGGAATTGCTGGTACAGATGTGGCCAAGGAGGCCTCTGACATCATCCTGACGGATGATAACTTCTCCAGCATAGTAAAGGCTGTGATGTGGGGACGGAATGTGTATGACAGCATCTCCAAGTTCTTACAGTTTCAGCTCACAGTGAATGTGGTGGCAGTCATAGTTGCCTTCACTGGTGCTTGCATCACGCAGGTACATGCACATGCATATGTCTTCACACTTCTGTTCAATAAGGGGTCAATAAGTCATTGTTTTATTCAGCATGGATGTGTTATATTGGTCAAAGTGATGTTACAAAATATTTCTGTTTCAAATAAATACTGTACTTTTGAACTTTTTATTTATCAAAGATTCCTGACAATATGTATATCACGCTTTGCACAAAAATATTAAGCAGCACAACAGTTTTCAGGAGCACCAAATCAGTATTTTAGCATGATTTTTGAAGGATCATGTGACACTGAAGACTGGAGTAATAATGCTGATTTTAAATGTTTTTTAAAGAAGTCTCTTCTGCTTACCAAGCCTACATTTATTTGATCCAAAGTACAACATAAACAGTAAAATGTTGGAATATTTTTACTATTTAAAATAACTGTTTTCTATTTGAATATATTTCAAAATGTAATTTATTTCTGTGATCAAAGCAAAATTTCCAGCATCATTATTCCAGTCTTCAGTGTCACATGATCCTATAGAAATTATTCTAATATGCTGATTTGCTGTTCAAGAAATATTTTTTATTATTATTATCAATATTTAAAACAGCTGAGTACATTTTGGCGGAATACTTTGATGAATAGAATAAAGACATTTATAATGTTACACCAATAGCGTCGAGGTTAGTGTGCCGACATATAGCGTTGTGCTCCCGAGTTCGAATCCTGTCTCAAAGTCCTTTGCCGATCCCACCCCTCTCTTTTCAGCCAGTGCTTTCCTGCCTGTTCTCTACTGTCCTGTCAAATAAAAGGCAAAAGGCCATAATATGTATATATAGATAGATAGATAGATAAATGTTGTTCTGAAATTTTCTGAACCATTCTACTCAGCTGTTTTCAGCATTATCATAATAATAATAATAATAATAAATGTTTTGAGCAGCAAATCAGAATATTTTAGAATGATTTCTGAAAGATCACGTGACTGGAGTTATGATGCTAAAAATTCAGCTTTGCAATCACAGGAATGAATAACATTTTAAAATACATTCTATTATACATTACAATATATTATACATTTTAAAATATATCTATAAAAATAGACAAGTTATTTTTAATAATAAAAATATTTCAATGTTTTTGCTGTACTTTGGATCAAATATGCAGATTTGGTGAGCAGAAGAGACTTTTTTAAAAAACATAAAAAAATCTTACTGTTCAAGAACGTTTGACTGGTAGTGTATATTTGCACTTATATAACAGACATTTAATCTGTTTTATTTATTTTTTTGGTTTATTTTTATGTATGTAGGATTCACCCCTCAAGGCCGTACAGATGCTGTGGGTCAATCTGATCATGGACACATTTGCCTCCCTGGCTCTTGCCACAGAGCCGCCCACTGAAGCGTTGCTCCTGAGGAAGCCCTACGGCCGAAACAACCCCCTCATATCCAGAACCATGATGAAGAACATCTCTGGCCATGCAGTTTACCAGCTCATCATCATCTTCACCTTGCTCTTCGTAGGTACGGTACTTTGCACACTGGTTCTATCAAAGGATTTGACCTTCGTTCTCTTTCTTCTGACATATACAAGGATGCACAATTAATGTGTGTTGTATTAGTTATCAGTCGACATTACAGATTTTTGTTGTTGTTGTTGTTGTTTATTGTTTTTTTTTTTGATAATTGTCTTTGGATACTCATTGCATTTCTTCCTGACCTTTTGCTCAGGTGAGAAGATCTTTGACATAGACAGTGGACGTAACGCTCCGCTTCACTCTCCTCCCTCTGAGCACTACACCATCATCTTTAACACGTTTGTCCTCATGCAACTCTTCAATGAGATCAATGCCCGTAAGATCCACGGAGAGAGGAACGTGTTCGATGGAATCTTTTCAAACCCCATCTTCTGTTCAATTGTGCTGGGGACCTTCGCAATACAGGTGAACGCATGCAGTATTTAAGTCTAGTTTCTAAATTTCCATTTCTGCTTGTTTAATATTCTTTTTTAAACAAATGCCATATATACATAACCATGAAAATGTTTGAGTTTTTTAATGTTTACATTACCAGTCAAAAGTTTTTGTTTTGTTTAAAGAAGTCTCTTCTGCTCACCAAGCCTGCATTTATTTGATAAAAAGTACAGCAAAAACAGCAAAATTTTGAAATATTTTTACTATTTGAAAATATTTTCAAATGTAATTTCTTCCTGTGATTTCAAAGATGAATTTTTAGCATGATCCCTCAGAAATCATTATTCTGATTTTTTGCTCAAAAAAAAAAGTATTATTATTATTATGTTGAAAACAGCTGAGTAGAATTTTTTCAGGTTTCTTTAATAAATAGAAACTTCAGAAGAACAGCATTTATCTTAAAATGAACTCTTTTGTAACAGTATAAATGTCTTTATCATCACTTTTAATTAATTTAAAGCATCCTTGCTAAATAAAAGTATTAATTTCTATAGTTTCTTTCACACAAAAAAATATACTGACTGAACAAGCTTTTGAATGATATAGTGTATAGTGTTACAAAAGTGTTTTATTTCAGATAAATGCTGATCTTTGGATCTTTCTATTCCTGTTTACTTAACTGTTTGAAATATTGAAAATAATAATAATAATAATAATAATAATAAATATTTCCTAAAAATCAAATCAGCATATTAGAATGATTTCTGAATGATCATGTGACACTGGGGACTGGAGTAATGACGCTGAAAATTTAGCTTTGGTCACAGGAATAAATTAAATTTTAATATATATTCAAATAGAAAACAGTTATTTTCAATAGTAAAAAAAAATCATAATTTTACTGTTTTTGCTGTACTTTGGATCAAATAAATGCAGGCTTGGTGAGCAGGAGAAACTTCTTTAAAAAACAAAAAATCTTGCTGTTCAAAAACTTTGACTGGTAGTGTACTTTCCCTCATATATATTCTTACATGATGCATTTGTGCTTCACACACAGATGAAAGTAAACCACTAAGTCTGTGTTTATGCTTTGTAGATTGTAATTGTGCAGTTTGGTGGGAAACCCTTCAGCTGTTCCCCCTTAAATGTGGAGCAGTGGCTTTGGTGCCTGTTTGTGGGAATGGGAGAGCTGATCTGGGGACAGGTAAGTGCTGCAATCCACTCCTTTTCCATTCTAGATGCTCTCAAAAGCAGAAAATGAGCTTCCAAAATATGAGCTTTAATTGTACTTCACTGTATTGTTTTCTCTCTAGGTGATAGCGTCAGTGCCAACACATCAGCTGAAGTGTCTGAAGGAAGCGGGCCACGGGCCGGCTCCAGACGAGATCATGGATGAAGAGCTAGCTGAGGATGAGGAGGAGATTGACTATGCCGAGCGAGAGCTGAGACGAGGACAGATCCTGTGGTTTAGAGGACTCAACCGAATTCAGACTCAGGTGACGTTCGGTCTCTGTCTAGTCCTGTCTGGTTTAACGCTGCTTTTGCGTTGTTTTTGACAGGGACTGCTGTTCCCGCATAGACACGTACTGCCTTAAAATATGTCAAATGCCTTCTGTGCTCTAGTTTGCGCACTTTTTTGAACTTTACTTTCCTCATAACTCGAACATATTTTTCTTTCTTCACCAGCCTTTATAGATTGATGAAATATTAATATTTAACAAGCTTTCTGTGTTGTAAATCTTAACTTCTCTCTCTCCCTCACTTCATCCTTTATTCTCTCTGCTGCTATATCACGCTGTTTTATTGAGTCCTTTTTGCTCTGCTACTCGCGTCTCCATGTATTATGTCGCTCCTTGGTAACTATTATTGGCCTTTTTGAATTTGTAAAAATTATCATGCTTTGTATACACAATGTTTCTTCAAGTATAGGCAGTTTCTGAATGTACTTTTCACCACATCTCAAACTGTTTTGTGTTCGATGACATTGTGGTGGAAATTACATTGTACATCATTTTTGTAAAATTTACAGATACCAATTTGTGTATCCTAAATAGACAAAATTAAATATTTTTACATTATTTCACAAATTTACAGCTTGATTGGAAATGCTAATAAAAAATAACACCAAAAAAAAATGTTCACACATCATGTCTCACATTTCTCATTATTTTAAGCATGCTTTTCACTTCTTTCTTTGTTAAAAACCAAATTGTTGGTTGGGATGGAAATAATGCCACTGCTGAGGGACAGTCATAATTTGTGTTATTAAAAAAAATATTTAACATATATATTTATTAAAAAATAATATTTATTAAAAAATAAATGTATTAATATTTATTACTTTTTGAAACTAATAGTTTAAAAAATCTAATACTTTTATGATGTAGTGTTGTATGTTAAGATTGAAATCATTACAATAGTTTCAATGTTTTATATAACAAAAAAATTAAAATCTATTAGATTTAATAAAAATCAAAGTGCTCATAGTTGAAGAAAAAAGAAAAAATATATATAGATATAGATACAGATAGAAAATAATTAAATTATTTATGATTATTTCACTTTGTTTTGGAACTAATAGTTTAAACAATTCAATAATAGTTTTATGATGTATTTTTTTATTTTAAGATTGAACGTTGGGCTTTTTTAAAGGATTTTATGTGCATTTAATGTTTTAACATTACAGTGTATTAATCATTACAATAGTTTTAATGTTTCATGTGAGAAAAATAAAATTAAAATCTGTTAGATTTATTTAAAAAATCAATAAAGTGCTCATAGTTAAAGAAAAAATATATTTTAATATGATTTATTTTTATAGTTTATGATGTATTTTTATAGTTTAAGATTGAAAGCTGGGCTCTTTCACAGACAAAACAGTGCAATTTATGTGCATTTAATGTATAAACATTTATATAATCATTGCAATAGTTTTAATGTTTCATGTAAGAAAAGGAAAATTATAATCTGTTAGATTTCATAAAATCAAACTACTCATATTTGAAGAAAATAATATATATTTGCAATATATAATATAATACAATATATATTTATTAAAAATAATATTTATTTAAAATATTTAAAATATGTATGATTATTTCACTTTGTTTTGAAACTAATATGTTTAAAATTGCAATAATACTTTTTGATGTATTTTTATATTTTAAGCAATTTATAATGTTATGTTATGTTATAACGGTAATGTTTATAATGTCATAATGTTAATTTAATAGCTTTACAATAGCTTTAATGTTTAATATAACAAAAAGAATATTAAAATCTATTAGAAGGAAAATATGTTAGATTTGTATATAAAAGGTTTATATATAATACAAATTATGCACAAGTATAAATATATACATACAGTACATACAAATATTTTTAAATATATATTTATATATATACATGATAAATACATACTAATACCTGTATTAATGTGTATTTATTAAAAATATAAAAAAATATTTGATTATTTCACTTTGTTTGAAACCAATATTTTTTAAAAATGTAATAATATTTTTATGATGTATTTTTATGTTGTAAGATTATTCATACAATCAATAAAATAGTTTTAATGTTTCATACAACAACAACAAAAAAAATGAAGTCTATTAGATTTAATAAAACTCAATACAGTGCTTATAGTTGAAGAAACACCCTTAAACAATGTATGTTGGAAATGCTGCTATCCCTGCAAGCCGTTCCTCCCCAAACCCCCCTCCTCGACTGATTAAATCCCCGTCCCGTTCATTTCATGAAGCTCATTCGCCTGTCTGTGTGATGTCCTTCTCTCTCTCTCCTGCAGATGGAGGTAGTGAGTACCTTCAAGAGAAGTGGTTCGTTTCAGGGTGCAGTGAGACGCCGCTCTTCAGTGCTCAGCCAACTCCATGACGTAACCAATAATTCTACTCCCTCTCACGTAGTTCTCTCCACTGCCAATGCAACTGGTGCCCCCGGGAGTGAGTCCTTACATTCCGTTAACGGCACCTCGTAGAGCCCGTGCACTCAGATGCCTAGCATACACACCAACACACACACACACACACACACACACACACACACACGTGCATTGTTGCCTGCCTTCAAACGCGACTAGTCTGCTGAATGTTGAGTGTGCGCGTGTGTGCGTGTGTGCAAGAGAGAGAGAGAGCAGATTATCATCGGAGCATCTGCTTCATCTCTCTACATGTGCATTTTTAGTTCGCTTAGTCGTTTGTGGCCTTTCTTTCTTTCTATCTTTCTTTCCTTGCTACCTCATAACTTATTTCTCGCTCTCGCTGTTTAATTCTGGCTTGGTGCTGGCAAGATGAGGCTGTTTTTTCTTTTTCTTGTTGCCTTTTTTATTCTCCCGTTGCTTGATTTGCCAATAATTCACCCTCAAATCAATGTTGCCGCAAAGGGCTACCAGAATTTCACTCGAAAGAGCCAATTGAACTGAATAGAGAATCGAGATGTTTGACAACATGGGAACAATGAAAGCAAAAGGTTGACTGTTGTAAACCTGCGAGTATAAGCCCATAATGGTTTCTGCTGCCATTTTCACATTAGGGATATTAGCATTGACAATGCTAACGTTTTTCTATCCCGCTCAGGACAAAAAGCAAACTTGTATACGGTGTGCCGTGTTTTTTTGCTCTGCCTTTGTGTTCAGATTCTCCTTTCTCTCTTCACAGGTTTGTCATCTAATGCTGCTTGAGTTTCTACACATTAGAGAGTCTTTCTTACTATCTGCTGCTATGATTTATTTTTTGTGGACCGGCTTCTTGAAAGTCATTCTCACAGACAGCGATTTGTTTATGAGGGTTTAACACACCAAATATAACATCAACATTGCCCTCCAGGTACCAGAAGCGATCTTTTCCGTGGTCTAAAGAAAGCAGCTGCGTCTTAGTGTTTCCAAATCCCTTCAAAGAGACCACCGAGCATTAGCCCAGCTGGAAAGCCCCCCCAGTTTCATTATCACTTCCCCTTCAGTGTTAATCTTCAGTTCCTTTTAAGTATGAAATATTTTTTGTCCTCTTTTTTTTCAACATAGGTTTTTGTGTCTTATCCAGTCCTGTCCTGTCAGTCTTGTCCGGTATATTCTTTTTTTTCTGTTTTGATTTTTCGTCTCTGTCCTTGTCTCATCGTCTTTAGCATTTTGTGCTGTTAGCTTCAATCCAGTAGAAAAATTTTGGATTGTTACAGTTTCACGAAATAATGTAGACATGCCTTGGTGATGCTGCATAAGAGGGCTGCTTCTCAAAAGCTTTTGTTGGGCCGTCACGCCACAACAAAAGAACATGACTTTGTGCCGTAGGTTTAGACCTCCATCCGTCACACGTCTGTCTTTCACCTCCCTTCTCTTGCCGTCTGTCATGAGGAGTTCTGATGTGATGTGTTTGGAGCGATTCAAACACAATCCCTTTTCTGTTTTTCCATCCAGTGCCTGAACTGCAAAAGACTAGCCGATTCCTCACTGCAGTTTTTTTTTCTCTCTCCATTCAAAATTCTGGGCCTTATACTCGAAAGTTTACAATGTCAGTGCTGCGTAGCAAAGCAAACAGCTCAAAACGAATGGCTCTTTGGAAAAACAAATCCGCAGAAGCGCTGTTGTGTCCATGTTGTGAAGTCCCTTCCCTCTGTCAGTCACATTGCTTTGTGGTCATTCCCGAGCGTGGTTTGGCTATGCATGTAGAATGCAGAGAGCGGGAAAAAAGAAACTTACGTCCGATGAATGTGATGGTCCGACATGCATGGTCACACACACGAACGATTTCTGTTCAAGAAGATGCATTTTCACCGCCATGACGAGAACGAGGATGTCAGAAAAAGGAACATGGACCGTTTTGATCTTTGATATTTTTTCTATTGAATGTGTACTTGCATGCCATGCATGAACGGGAAGAGGAAACTTGAATTATTGTGCATGGTTGCATGGGAGACAAGTCCCATTTAATGTGTTCATACTTTTGAGGGCATAGAGAGTTCCAAAAAAAAAACAAAAAACAAGGCAATCAAGATTTTCTAAATGTCCTCGTATTAGAGTGAGCTAATATAATCAAAGATACTTTGCTTTTTCTGTTTCATTTTTTTTTTTTCATTGAAAGTGGGCTTACGAATATACCCTATAAATGTAACGAATAGAAAACTGATGATGTCAGAACAATAAATAATGCTTACAGTAACTAATGCAATCTGTTTTTTCAAGACTGTTGAATCTGTATTACAGAATTTGTCAACACCAACAGTATGTGAATACGCATGTCTTTATTTCCTGTGTGTTTTTTGTGTTTGTGCGTTCTGTGCACAGCCGTGTAGTGTGTACCTCACTTTATGTGTGTGTGTTTGTACCACATGGTGGCGTGTGCCTTCAAAACCATTGTTTTCTGTGTGTTCATTGTCGTTTGCATGTGTTTTATGTTTTTCATAGAGTGTCCCATGGATTTTAATATCACCTGGTATTGAACTGGCAACAGTGAAAGTTGTAATTCCGTTTTTGAACTTTGCAGACGTCTTTTATTTATTTTTGTTTTTTTACGCTCACTAATTTGACATGCCTTTCAGCTCATAAAACAGAGGTTTTAAAAAAATCTAACTTTTGGATCATCAAAAAAAAGCTGAAATTAATATGAAATGTGTCATTCATTGGATCCACGTATTAAAGGGGGCTAAGGCTGCTTTGACAGATCACATTCACGATATTTATGGTATCCTTCCGTTTTATTGGAACTATTTTTTGTGTTTGCCGTCTTGTGTATCATCTTGAGATTTCCTTTTGTAATTACAACTTGGATTTCAATTGATGTTTTGGGCGTCATTCTATAGAGGCCTATAGAATGGCTGTGGAGTTTTGTTTCTTTTCAAAGGCCTAGTGCACCGAAGGCCTTAATGGATGTGAAACTTTCAGCTCTCGCAGCTCAGCTGGCTGAAAGTGTGCCGAGTAGTGCAAAAGGGGGACTAAACTTCTCTCCACCTCTCTGTCCCTTTGATCCCTCCATTTTCTTCCCTTTGACATCTCCTACCCCGCACCCTTGACGTATAGATCCGGGTGGTGAAAGCTTTCCGTAGCTCCCTGTACGACGGCATCGAGCGGCCCGAGTCGCGGAACTCCATTCACGACTTCCAGGCGCACCCGGAGTTCATCATCACAGACTCGGTCCACAACATCCCCCTGATCGACGAGACGGACGTGGACGACGAATCGGAACGCTCCAACCATAACCACGTGCGTGTGGCGCTTCGTCACCCCGGCCCTCACTCCCAGCCCCAGGCGCCCCAGAGGCCCCCGCGATCCCGCTACCCGTCCCGCCCGCTGCGGCAGCAGAGTCTGCCGGTCACCCTCAACTGCAACAACAACGCCGCCGAGAGCCGCGTCTACCTGGGCTCGAGCGTTTCCCCCTGCCCCGCGAGCCCTCTGCACAGCTTGGAGACGTGCCTCTGAAGGTCAGAGGTCAGCCGGTCGAGACTGCCAGCCAGACGGAGAAACGCTTGTTTCTGTACCTAATCTTTGTTCCTCTATCACTATCACAGATTCACTGCTTCAAAATGTTTCAGTGGTTCTTTACAGTATCTTGTGTGACCCAAAGACAATCCCGCTCCGCATGAAAGTGACCGATTATGTTCTCATACAGTATGTTGCACTTGAAAAAGTACCCAAAACGACGAGTTGGATCTGCAGGCGTGGACTCTGACTAAAGATTTTAAAGACTGTGAGCCTAATGAAAGTGTACAAATGAAAAAAAAACAAAACAAAGAGAGAGATGTTTATTTGGGGATTACTCCTTTCGCCTTTTAATTAATAACATTATTGTTCCAATTATTATAGTGGTTATATTTCTGCTAAAACTACGACAATTAATACTACAGTTACTATACTCCAGTTATGATACTTCATCGTTTAGCTTTATATAACTAAGTACGTTTGTATGTATGACGTAAGTCTGTATGTATGTGTATTTGTTTGTTTGTTTGCTGTTGTTAAAAATCCGTGTCTATGTTCTCATTGGTTCCACATGTGCCCCTCTCTCTGTTTTCTGTGTTAGAGTGTGATGTGTATGTCCAATTAAAAAAAAGGAAATGAAATTACAAAACATATATCAGCAGCATAAATAAAATGAAATCGAACCATTGGAGGAAAATCTTAGAATACTTGCTGGAAATGACAGAAAAAAAGAGGAGCATCTCACCCTTTCCTGAAAACACCACATATTTACACTGTTCAAAAAAGAAAACAGTCTTTTAAGACCTAGAAATGATCAATTATTTTTTATGATGTATTTTCATGTTGAAAATATGTCAGAAAAGAAAAGAAATACTCGGAAAACAGTCAAAATACGCCGTTTCTGGGTCTAGAAAATGTTCACATACATAAGCAAAGATTTTTGATCAAATCATGTGGAACCCTTTAACCTTCATTCCTCTTTTAAACTTGTATACAAAAGAATTAAACATCTGCATGATTTACCATAAATTTATGCATCACACTGCATTATTCCAGCTATTTCTTGAAGTGCGCATACTCTCCCCGAGACTGATTCATTGCTGTCATGCTTTAAGGTAAACTTGTTTTGCATCATTTTTTTGTATATTAAAAAAAAAACAGTGTAGATGGATTGAAAATATTCTACAATATTTGCTTTTTAATTTAGTTATAAGATAATAATATGATTATCCAACGTGAAAGTAAGCCTATGGGTGAGACTTTCGGTTTATTATCCACTATAGGAAAATGACGAGAAGAATAACAATGTGCAGTAAACGGTAAAACTGTTTGCACTACAAACTAGTGTGCTCATAATTAAGATAATAAATTAAAAGTAATATGGTAAGACACACTAATTTAAAATATCAAGCAGCAAAACGAGCTGTTTTGTATAGCTAAAAATGTGATGTGGATGAGACCAGAAGCCAGACTCATAAAATTTACAATTGGCTGCGCCCACGCTTACAGGAAGAAAAAGGTGGATAATCAAGTTAAATATAGATTATAATATCTAAAAATGTACTTTTCTCAAAGAACACGTATAAATGGTCAAATGGAAGAAGATAGAAGAAGGAGCATTGAGGTAATAACTCGCACTGTAATAAGTAAACATGAAAACTGACAGAGAGGTAAGTTTGTATAATACTAGGAAGCAACGTAAATAATCATCTTAATTATTTGTCTACTATTGCTTGTTTTTCTTGTATTGTTTTACATTCACGTTTTTATGATTTATTTATTATTTCTCAGATGATCAACAAGAATCCACCCGGCTTTAAAGAGCAGGAACTGACAGCAGCGTTGACTGGTGTGGATATTACTGTAGTTATAAAAGATATTAACAAGTAAACCGTGAATAAATTGGTAAATGACATCATAATGAATTATTAAGTAAAAGTTCACCAACTGTTTTATGTTTTTGTCCGCTGTCTACTTCGAAGTACATTAGACGTTGAACCGTGACTTTTATTTTGACACCACACTCAGGAAGTTTTCTCCGGAAGTCCTCGCTATGTTCAAAGAGTTGTACCTGGCTGCGTATGTTCAAAAGAAACAGGTTTATTTGTTTGGAAAACCGCGGCGTGAATTACACTGGTGATCTTCGGTGTGAAGACATGAATGAACCGCTTATACTTCTGGTCAAGTGAACAATTTTAGGTACATAACAACAATTATTTTTAGTTAGGTTTGGTGTGTTTCCTGTCTACGCTTGCCAGCTGAGTGATCGTTGGTCGTTTTTAACGATAAATCCGGAAATTTCATCCTGGTAACAATAGCTTCAGACCAAATATTACTGATACTGTAAAAATATAATAAATTAATAGAGCATTGTCTTTAAAAAGCATCATCTTTGTTTTTTTGTTTGTTTATATAATAGGTATCAACATGAACGGAAGTAACTAGGATGTTGTCTAGTTAACATTTTAACTTTTCTTTTGAAGGCAATTGTATTTAACTTATATATGTGACCCTTGACCACAAAACCAGTCATAAGGGTCCATTTGTTTAAATTGCTGAATAAATAAGCTTTCCACTGATGTATGATTTATTAGGATGATATTTGTTTCGAGATACAACTATTTGAAAATCTAAATATTCAAGTAAATCGCCTTTAAAATGGTCCAAATAAGGTCCTTAGCAATGCATATGACTAATCAAAAATTAAGTTTTTATATATTTGCAGTAGAATTTTTTTAATAAAAATTGTTAATGTAACATGATCTTTACTTAGTATATTAATGATTTTGGCATAAAAGCAAAATCGATCATTCTGACCCATACAATGTATTGTTGGCTATTGCTACAAATATACCTACCATAAGACTGGTTTTGTTGTCCATGGTCACAAATTTCATATGCTGAGATGTTTAAAATTTGCCACCTCTACAAGTTAAGTATTTAGTGAAAAAATATGCACAGATTGAAAGCAGATTGCAATAATATGAAAGCTTTATTCAACCAATCCCACAGGTACGAACTCTTCTGAATGTCTTGCATGGAGAACATTGTGGTTTACATTCCCAAAGAAGCATGTGTCAAAAACATGCCTCTGCAGTCCCTGTCCAGCTCCACAGCTAGGAAGATCAGTAACGCTCTTTCACAAAGATCAGAGAAACTGATGCCGCAGACAGTGACGTGGATCTGTCCGGTTGAGCTCCGGGAAAAAGAATTGGCTGTGGGCAAGGACAGCAGAGAACGGGTCCCACTGAGCCAGAGGCCACTGGTCTCCAGAATAACTCCAGGCCAGTTTTCGCTGCCCGTTGTGAGTTCCAGCATTGCTGCCTTTAAGGTCTTAAGAACAATTTTAAAAGCTCATAAGCCTAAAATACGATTTTCAGGGCTGGAAAAGGAAGCTGCCTCTCAGCCCAACATCAGGGATTCTGATCGGCAAAATGCTATTATTGTGTCTAATGGCCAGATCTTCCTCTCAGTGAAGAAGTCACGTTGCAAGCGAGTGAGATTTCAAAGCTCTCCCTCAGCACCTTCAGGTGTGTGCCCTGTTTCTCCTAGTCAACAGAACAAAATAAGCACATCTAGTCAGGCACAACCACTCCTGGACACTTCATCCATTCCTCAACAGAGCAAGGTAAGACATTTCCTTCTTTTATTATCATTTTCAGTGTGTCCTGAAAAAGGTAAATGTCAGGGGGTGTAAATGTGATTTTTTTCCCCCCATGTTATCATGGTGATTCTCAGTTGGAGTTTAAAAAGCAGTTAAAGTGATAGTTCACCCAAAAATGAAAATTCTGTCATTAATTACTCACCCTCCAAATTTGTAAGACCTTTGTTTATTTTCAGAACACAAATTAAGATATTTTTGATGAAATCTGAGAGCTTTCTGACTCTGCATAGACAGCAACACAACTGACACATTCAAGGCCTAGAAAGGTAGTAAGGACATCATTAAAATAGTCCATGTGACATCAGTGGTTCAACCTTAATTTTATGAAGCTACGAGAATAATTTGGTGCGCAAAGAAAACAAAAATAATGACTTTATTTGACAATTTCTTCTCTTCCATGTCGGTCTTCAGTGAGCATTCAGTGAGCATTTATGACAGTACCATGGTTGCACCACTGGACTATTTTAACAATGTCCTTACTACCTTTCTACCTAATCCTTATGGTGTTATTTCTGGATGTTTTTTTCTATATAAGTATTTTTAAGTATTAAGTACATATTTTGAACTTCCATTTGACTTCTATTTTCCGTTTATATATATATATATATATATATATATATATATATATATATATATATATATGAAGAGTTCAGATCAGATGCAAAACCAGCTAAAACCCATCTCGGTCAAAAATGAGATAATGATACTGAGTGAATGCTCCTGACACATATTATACATCCATCAAATACTTTTACTTCAAACTCGCAAAATTCCAGCCGCAGCCCAATCAGAAGTAGCAGTACTTACATAGAAACCTATACAAAGTAGCCAGAATGCTCATTTTAAAGAAATACGTCAGATGGATTTAGAGGCTTTTGCATCTGAACTCTTCATATATAA
>JAHKKF010508408.1:0-11410 GCA_019740295.1 Labeo calbasu
ACTCGCTCTCTCTGTACAGCTGAGCGATGATTTATGACAGGGTTTCATCTTTACTAGGGTTTTGGTCATTTTGGCTGCTCGTGTAGAGTAGACCGGAGCGGAATTATAATAGGAGATGGTTAAACACATGTTAAATGTCTTACACATGCTCAGCAGAGACTCTCTGTGAAAAAGAATGACTGAACTCTTACAGAATTGTAAATTAAAACTGAAAGTATTAAAATAATATTTTTGAAAAGTTGAAATAAGCTGAAAATATACAAAAATGGAACTGATGCCTAAAATAAAATAAAAGTTGGAAAAGAAAAACTGAAATAAAATAAGTTGAAGCGCTAAATTTTCTAAAATGAAAACTGAAAAAAAAAAAAAAAATTAAACTTAAACCTAAATTAAAATGAAAACCGCTTTTTCACATTAAAGCTAATATAAAATATTAGTAAGTACAATAAGTAATAATTATTATGCCTATATCTGGCCAATGGTCAATATACATACACTATATATATATATATATATTAAATATACACTATTTAATTAAAAGATGGAAAAAACTCATGTATAACAACCGTGTAATAATCTGAAAATGGATAAATAATGAAAAAATGAAGAAAAAAAATCTGTAAATTAGATTCATTAAGATGCCAACTTTTGTTTTCCAATTTTAGTATTTATAACACTTGTTTACATGATATAAAATCATATTTGTGAAATACTGACAGTAAATGAGAAAGTATTATAGTGTTTTGCCTTTCTATTACAGTTTATTTTTTTGTTTAACCATTATAGCTAATAATTATTATACAGAGACACAACACAGTAATTAAGAGATTAATGCACTCAGGCAATCTCAACACTGTCAAAATAAAAGTCCTCACACCATCACAATTTCCACCGATGACATAACTAACAAATGCAAAATATCGGCTGATATATGGGTTGACTGCTACTTATAACAATGCATAAAAAAATACAAAAATAATGTTGCACTTCTTTATTATTTTGGGGCAACAGAAAGACTATTTGTGACCCAGGATCAGTCATAAGGGTCAATTTTTTGCAATTGAGATCTATACTGTATCTATATACTATATATATATATATATATATATATATGCTGAATAAATAAGCTTTTACTGATGTATGGTTTGTTAAAATAGGGCAATATTTAGCAGAGATACAACTATTTGAAAATCTGAAATCTGAGGGTGCAAAAAAATCGCATTTAAAGTTGTTCAAATTAAGGTTTTAGCAATGCATATTACTAATCAAAAATTAAGTTTTGATATATTTATGGTACGAAAATTATATCTTCATGGAACATGATCTTTACTTAATATTCTAATGATTTATGGCATAAAAGACCCATACAATGTATTTTTGGCTATTGCTACAAATACACCCGTGCTACTTAAGACTTTAAGGTTTTGTGGTCCAGGGTCACATTTATGAAATATAATTGTATAAGCCATTAAAATAACTTATTTTATCAACCTGTTATAAACTATGATACCTCAACACGAGTTCACTTCCATTTGCACAAGTAGTGCACCGAGACTCCCAGAAGCTGCTTATATGCATAAGTTTTTATGCATATTTTTGTAACAGTTCTTTGATACAAACACAAAGTTAGATGCAAATTTGCACACGACAGACTGAGAAACAGACCGGGAAAGGCCAGCGCTATGAGGGGGGTTATAAGCTTGATCGAGGCCAGTCTCTAATGAGCACGCTCTCTCTGGGATGGCGAGGGACCAAGGGAGATCAGGTCACAGGTCAAAAGTGCAAGACAGAGCTGAGAGCTGTCATTTAAACACGGGTTTGAGTCACATCCGAGATCTTGCTATATTTATACGCTCTGTCTGGCAGCAGCCAATTAATTTACACCTGTAGCAATCAAGAGCTAGACGAAAATGTGTGATATCTGCTGCTCTGAGAGCATGCCGTAAGCGTGTATGCCTACCTGGACAGGTTTCTTGCGTGAGCCTTCGTTGTTTTCCGCCTCCTCGTGTTCTTTGCTGCCCTGGGTAAGGTTTGAGTAGTTGGCGAGACTGCTGAGAAGAGACGATACCATGGGAATTGTGTCCATCTCCTCCTGTAGAGTAAACACGCACACACACATACAGAACAAATACCGTAAGCATTAAATAATTCAAGTAGCTTGTGAGGAACATCTAAAATGTCATGTTTACTGGAACAGATTGCAAACGACAAGCCCAGAGGACAATATTTGCTCAGGGTTTGCTCTTTAATAGCTCATGAGACCCTCAGTTGTGTTTTGGTCTCATGCTTCATTTAATATGCATCATTAGAAATTGAAGAAAAAATAAAAACAGAAACAAATAAGTCACTAGTTGTCTCAGCAGGAGTAAAAAGCCACAAAATGGATGCAGATATCAGCTCAGATAATTTAATCTAGTTAGAATTTGATAAGAAATGTTGAATTTGAAGAGAAAACTACCATAGCATCAATTCACATTTTAGTAAAACATGTTTAATGCACATTTCATCAAATGCAGTAGTTCATCCATGCACACTAAAAACATATGCATACTGTGCACTTTTGCATACTGCAGAAAAAGAGCAATTAGTACACTAGCATTCACTGGTC
This sequence comes from Labeo calbasu, assembly GCA_019740295.1. Lineage (NCBI taxonomy): Eukaryota > Metazoa > Chordata > Actinopteri > Cypriniformes > Cyprinidae > Labeo > Labeo calbasu. The sequence goes on from JAHKKF010508408.1 coordinate 2,609, forward strand.
ATTAAAAGTGTTTTGAATTTGCATTGTCATTAATGCGTTTAAAGTATACAGATAAAACAGAAAAAATGTTTGAGATCACATATACTGTAAAAAAAAAATTTTTTGAGTGAACTTAAAATAATTTTGTAACCAACAACGAAAGTGACAACTTAGATATTTGAGTTGATTCAACTTAAAATTTTAAGGCAGCTGGGTAACAGCCCAGCTTTTAAGTTTAACAAACCAAATTTTCAATAAGTTATCACTTAGTACAACTTGACTAAACTTATTTGAGTTGACTGAACTTAATATTTAAAGGCAGCAGGGTAACACATTATTTTAAGTTGACGCAACAAATTGTGTTTGTTATTTTTTACAGTGTAGAGATCTTTAAATTGCTAATTTGATTTTGTTTTGGCGTTAACTGCAAAGTCAATAAAAAATACAAAAATAAAATAAAATATCATTTTAGACTTTTCTTGCATCTACCTAATGATGAACATTAACACTTTCTTTCAACATTAGGTCTTTAGTTTAAAATGCATATAAATGCATAAAACCTTATTTTCTTTGTTTTTTATTTTTGCATTGAAATGCATGATTTTTTAAATTAAAAAATATTAAAATGTACGTTTAATTATTTAAAATACAAAAAATGTAATACATTTTAACAATTTCTTTTGGCCTACCACCTTCAATCAAGTTTGATTTTTGGCTTTTATTTTAAAAAGTTTGGGCATCTCTGTCTTGTAATTCATAGAAACCATATAAAGGCAGTTTTAAATATTTTTAGATGCAGTACAGCATGTGTTTTATGCTTCTTTTGGACTTGCTGTTATCATCCACCTGCAGAGTTCAATGTCCTGGGGACTTCCTGCCCTTCAAATGCTAATTATCCTTATTAATTACTGTCAGACTCTTTTATTCCGTTAATCACCATAGTTTGCGTGCACGTACCTCACTGTCTAGCATTAATGAGAGCTGAAATGTGCCGCTGTTGCAGGTTTATCGTTTAACGTGCATGCGTTCGTGTGTACCTCAAACAAAGCCATGTTCTTGCCGTCATATTGCTGGTTCTTCTCTGGGTCGGTGCTGTTGATGAATGGACTGCTCTCCTTGGGGTTGCCATCTCCTGTTAGCAAAAAATGCAAAATAAATCATCAGCGTGACAGCAGACGCCACACAACTCCAGGGGGCTTTATGAGGAAAAATCTGCTGTGATGATTCCAGATTTTAGGTCATGCATGCATACTAAAAACAGATGCATACTGTGCACTGTTGCATTTTGCAGAAACTGAACTCACATGTATGCATTTGGGAGACGCTTTTATCCATAGCGACTTGCATTGCAGATTCAGTTCATGCATTCCTGAGAATCAGACCCATATTGTCAACGCCATGCTCTACTCTTTAAGCTGCAGAAAATGCCATTAGTTTACATGGTCCTTTTAGTAAACCAGTAAATATTGCTGATAAAGATACCAATAAAGTGGGCAGTGATGCATACACTTTGAGATGACCTGTATCTGTACAGGTAAGATGGCTTACACTGCCGGTGTGTTCATTCACCAGGGATCTTGGATCAGAGGGCAGTTATTTTTAGGGCCTGGATGACAGGGTTCGAGTGGTGATTGGGTCTCTGGACTCCCTTATGCCACAGGAGAGGAATTTTAAAGAGGTGCACTGTACACATGCTGCTTTATAAATGACCGCTAAGAAAAGTCTCAAGTCTCAAACCTCTACAGCCCAATATACTATGCTCATTTAAAGGACTTTTCTGTATTCCCATGTGCATTACCTGAAATGTTACCTGCCCGTGTATTTTGAATTACACTTTGCATTGTAGAGTTAAAGGAGTTCAACAGAACTTAATTGGGAAAAGGTACTGGTAACGTTCTGCCAGGACATTATACAGTGAAACAAACTTATAAACGTTTTGTTTCACTTTTATTTTTTTCATCATGCTGAATATGATGAAGTCTGAATATGGCTATAGAATTTCATTTTAAATGCAAAACCATTTTTTTTTGTTTGTGTATTTAACTCTATTCTAACATTTAAAGTTGAACCATAATACAGAGCATTTGTTTTACAATGAAAGCGTATAGTGCAAAAAACACCATAAAATCGTCTAATCGTGCGTTTTAATTTTCAAACTTGGCTTATTGTGTCTGTTTACAAACCCACCGACAGCGTTTTATGTATTTTTACTTTTTGTTACTATCTTTGTGTCATGTTGTTGTCATTATTTGTGATGGTCAAGCCCTAGGTACATATTGTAGGGTAAAAATATACATTCCCTCAGGCCCGCAGCCTTACAGACTGACATTGTAATGTAAGCACAAGTCTGTGGTACTGTGTGATTTAGCTCAATGCAGCGTGACAGACTGACAGCCGTGCTGAAATGCTCCAGAGGCCGAAGCATCAATCAAGCGATGACAGCAGGCAGCCGCTACATCGCAGTCAGAGCAAGGAGATCAGCTGTCAGCTCGCACACTGGGAATGACCGCTGTAGAAATCAGATTGGGATTGGATGACTAACCTGTAATCAGGAGTTTGATTTTTCTGAGTAGGAGTGTAGAGGTTAGACAAACTGCCTTTATGATATATCACTTGCGACTTAATGTCGGATAAAAGGCTTAAATGGAAAATCAGATGCTTCAGTTTTGCAATTTATGATGAGAAAGACCTGTGCAGAATGAATTAACATTGTTGTGTGCTTTAATGATATCACCCAGACATAAACATATATAGCAAAAGATAATGCAAAACTGATCTAAATATTATATGCAAGTAATGTTAAACCCTAGACAGATAGATAGACAGATGGATGAATACAATGATAGAAAGACGGATGGTTGGATGGATGGACAGATGAACTGATAGAATGACAGATAAAACAACAGACAAAGGATGGATGGATGGATGGACATATAGAATGATAGAACGATGGATGGATGGATGGATGGATGAACGAACTCACAGAATGACAGACAGAAGACATGGATGGATAGATGAATGGATGATTGGATGGATGGATGGATAATTGAATGGATGGATGAAAGAATGGACAGACAGAATGATAAATACAATGATAGAATGATAGATGGAGAAGAATGATAAATACAATATAGAATAATGGATGGACTGAAAGAAAAAAAAAATAGAATGATAGAGTGATGGGTGGGTGGATGAATTAACTAATAGAATGACAGATAAAACAACAGACAGATGGACGGATGGACGGATGGATGGACGGACGGATGGATGGATGGACTCACAGATTGACAGATAGAACGGCAGACAGATGGATAGTTGGAAAGACGGATGGATGGATGGATGGATGGACTCACAGAACGACAGACAGAATGGCAGACAGATTTACAGTTGGAAAGACAGATAGATGGATGGATGGACTCACAAAATGACCAATAAAATGGCAAACAGATGGACATTTGGAAAGCTGGATGGATGGATGATTGGACGTTTGGATGGAATGATAGAATGACAAATAAAACAATGATAGAATGATGGATTACCGAATGGATGGATGGATAGACGGACAGACAGAATGACAAATACAATGATAGAATAATGGATGGATGGATGGACTGAGAATGACAGATAAAACAACAGAGATAGACAGATGGATGGATGGATGGTTAGATGGATGGACTGATAGAATGACAGATAAAACAACAGACAGATGGACAGATGGATGGATGGATGGAAAGACAGAATGATAAATAGAATGATAGAATGACAGATGGATGGATAGAATGATAGAACAATGGAATGATAGATGGATGACTGGATGGATGGATGAATGGCTTTATGGCTGATTGAATGGATGGACTGATAGAATGACAGATGGACAGATTATGGATAGAATGATGAAGGGATGGACTGACGGTTGAATAGATGGATGTATGGATGGATTGATAGAATGAGAGATAGAATGGATGTACAGACAGATGGATTGATTGATAGATAGAACGATAGACAGGCAGTATGATGTATGGAAGAATGGATAGAACGATATAACAATATGGATGAATGCAAAGAGAACGACAGAACGACAGAACAAGATAGATAAACATCATAAAATTGACGTTGCTTGACGTTGGACACGTTCAGTACCTACTCAGCCGCACATCTAGTAAGTAATTACACAATAGTGTTGTTATTAACGGAGGTGATGTCATTCACTTCAGCAGGATGAAGCGTGGAGAACTTTCCCCTCAAAAGAGGCGCATTCGTTCTGGAGCGCAACGCTGCTCACAAATCCAAATCCACTGCTAACGCATCCGTCCTTTCCAATCACGTGTACGCTGTAGCAAGGAAATGGTATTTGACTGGCTGTGATCAATGGGAGCTTCCTAACGTCTGTTACATGAACTTGTGTGTAACAGAAAGGGACTCGTTGTCAGATTTAATATTTCTTTCCAACACACTCCACTCAGTGACACCGCTGTGCGTCTGGAAACACGATTAAATCCAGAAATAACACTTCATTTGGTCATGTGGTCATGTTTGCTGGCTTTTTCCAAAAAAGAAATGACACATGGGAATGTGTTTCTATGTCAAGAAATAACACAGACAAAGTAATATCAAAGACCAGTGCCCAGCCCTGTCTGACAGAATGAAGACCCTCTGCTATGATGAGCCGTCGAACACAGTCAGATCTGCTCTTTCATTGGCTCAGATATTGTGACACATTGTCAGGGATTCATCAGTGTTGGTTACACGGGACAATGTTTCACAGGGGCTTATAAATAGCAACGACTGGCAAAAACTCAAAGCAGTCTGAGTCTCAGACGTCGCACAGACCACGCACACAAAAATAGCAAGGCTTTCTCAAAAACCTCAGTCTGATTGGTTGGCTTTGTGCAATTTCATAGTGCACAGTTGTTGTTTTTTTGTTTTTTTGCCAATTTCCAGGTCTGAGAAGCTAGGAAATATTTACGCATTTGGCAGACGATGCATTCAAACTAGTGAGAATCTTAGTGCTGACAGCAGAATGCAGGGAAGTACAAAAAATTATGGGTAAAGAACTTGCCGTTCCAAAGTATTTTTTAAAATACCTTCTTTTGTGTTCTGCAGAAGAAACTTATACAGGTTTGGTACAAAATGACGGTGATAAATTATAGCAATTTAAATTTTGGGGTGAACTATATCTTTAAATGCAGATTTACCAGACCCTGTTTGGGGGGAAAAAGGGCAATAGGTTTGTCAACTAAAAATGCAGTAAAACGATTGCACAAGATACATCAACCATATGCAAAACATCTCTAAAATATTTCAAAATTCACAATCTGAGCTTTTAAAGATGAATATCTAATTTTTAGGAGTTTCCATTATCATTTATCATTCAAATATCATTAATGTTCAGTTAATAAACTACTTGCTAACATTAATACCACAAAAAGCACATAAAGAAATCTATGAAATATAATGTAGTATAATGAAACTGTAATAAAACTGTATAACTCTCATATTAATTATATTATTATACTTTAAATTATAATTATTTATTGAAAACTGAATTGGTAAAAAATATAAAAAATGTTTTTAATTATTGAAATTAATATTTATATTATTTAAGATAAGTTTTAAAGCATTTAATTTAATCTAGTATAAAAATAAAATTGTGGGGTGTAAACTGCAAGTCATGCAATTAAGCACCCATCTCATAAATATGATCACTTTGTGATTTCAAAGCAGAATAAGCTGTGACAATAATACTTTTTTAAAAATCTATTATTTATTATTATTATATATTATTTATTACTTCAAAAAAATGATCTGCACTCATCTTATTAATATGACCACTTCAAAGCAGAAATAGCTGCAAAATAAGCTGCAAAAAGCCTTGCTAAATGAGACATCGCCACTTTCACAAAAGTGTGGCGTGACCTTCTCCTGCCAAGAGCAACAAAAGCTTGCAGCAGGAATGACCTCGCCATAGCAGGACCGGGTCTTGCATCTCTATCATGAGCATTTTATCGTTTTCTGACTAGACTCTTCAGCTAGCAGGGGATCTGAATAGCAACAGCGCACACAGTGCACAGCAGACCCGCCATCTGTTGCCCTTGACTGCTGATCCCGGACCAGTTTGATCTTTCCTCTCATTATGTTTGGTAAAGCACCGGAGAGAAGCTGTGGTCCTGCAGGAGCACTAATGCACAAATCTGTCCAAACATCTCTGGGGTTTGTGCGGCAGCGTTCAGAGCGACAGCGCCTGTGAGCGTTAATAAGACGGGCCGCTGCGGTGACCGGCCACGTGCATTTGAAGGGACGCTGACCTGTGCTGATAGATCGATGTTTCATCACTGCTGAGAAGTGTTTTAGAGAGGGTTTTGTGACAAACGGCTGCACACTTCAGCTCGCAGATAATGATTCATGTGGCAGAGGTGGCCTGATCCTCTCACAGGACCAAAACATTAGAGTGCGAGCTCGAGGAGATGTCAGAAACTAGGCTTTACAATTTCTGGAGAAAATGTGAGTGCTTTACTGTATGTCTGTGCAAAACTCACCGGCATGATGCCGTTACTTACTGCTGCAGGACTACCAGAAATTCTGGTTGAGCGGTATATTAAAATTTCCTGATATATTCACAATTATATATCAAATTAAGCATAAAAATGGTCGGTTAGTTTTGCTGTGACACTTTCAAATGAATCATGTTAAATAAATTTATTCAAAACTCAGACTCAACGAAATTAAATAAATAAAAAATATATATAAGTTACTAAAGTGTATGTATACACACACACACACTTTAGTAATTAAATATTAAGTAATTAAATATTTAGTATTAAATAATTAAATAATTTATAAAAACTGTGGTAGAACAGTTTAATTTTTAATACATTTACTTTGTATTTTAATCAATGTAGTGATTGCTCTGATTTAAAAAAATCATCTTTTTTAGCCTTCTGAAATACATAATACATAATATCAAGATATTCACTGCTGTTAGAGGTAGAAGTTTGAGGTCTCTTCTGCTCACCAAGACTGCATTTATATTATCAAAAATACAAAACAGGAATATTGTGAAATATTATTACAATTTAAAATAACAGTTTTTTATGTGAATTTATTGTAAAATGTAATTTATTTCTGTGATGCAATGCTGAATTTTCAGCATCATTAGACTTCTGTGTCACATGATTTGCTGCTCAAGAAACATTTCTATTATCAATGTTGAAAAAGTTTTGCTATGTCATATTTTTGTGGAAACTGATACTATTGATTGATATTGATTGATTGATTATTTTATTTTATTTTATTATTTTATTTTAATTTATCTTTGTTTGGGGTTCTTAAAAGAATATAAAGTTTAATAATTTAATAATAATAATTTTGTAACATTATAAATTTCTTTATTGTCATTTTTGATCAATTTAATGCATCCTTTTTGTATAAAAGCACTCATTTATAATTGAAGTATAATTGTATTCACCCAAATAGTAGTAATAAATATTGAATATCGTCAAAAGAATCAAAGATACTAAAGAAATATAAACTTGTTTTAGTTCCATATCGCTCAGCTCTGCCACAAACGCTGCAGGACTGAAGTTTATTACTTAGTATTAGTGTTGGTACTCTAACGATGAGCAACAGCAATAGTGACGCTTGTCTTAGCAAACAACACTAATGAGACGAAACGAGAGGAAACGAGACGGGAAGTGTGATTTTGGAAAGGAGGAAGTGATTCCAAAGGGCTCGCTGTTGGCTCATCAGGTCTGATTGAAGTGGGCTGTTGAATCATCTTGTCGGGTCGGGACAGGAGAGGAACACTGCAGGTGTTCAGTTCCACAAATTAAAGACACACACACACTCTGCCCCAAGGACCGACCTCTGCTTCAGACTGTCGCGGGTGACAGCGATTGCTCTTCTGAGCCCGTGACACAAGTCTGTCTCTGACTCGCTTCACTTTTCTTCTCTACAAACATCAACACTATCTCTGCTGGTAATTGCTGACAGCTCTGACGCTCTCACAGAGTAAAAAAGAGAAAAAAATACTGGGAGAAAAAAGTAGAAATACACCTCAAAGAGCAATGGAAAAAGTGTGAAAAAGACAAACGAGGAGACGTGTGAGATCCGCTCTGAGGAACAGGACGTGAAAAGCAGAGTAACTAGAGGTTTACTGACGAAACCTTTACACAGATTTATCATCCAAACAGATCATGCTGTCAAAATAAGACGCATATGATCAAATTACAACCTTTTGCAGTGTTTATAACCAGTTTCAGGGGGTTTATTTAATATTTATTTAATGTATTATATTTATGAGATGAGCATGCATGAACAGCACCAAAAGCCATAATTTCCTCTGGGATTTTCTTTGAGGCTTATTCATGGAAATCTCGACAGAGAAAGCTACTCGCTTCTTATCAAGATTTAATTGAGAATGTTGACAGCACAATTTAGTTTCTATGCATTTTGTGCTTTGTTGTCAACAAAGAATGGCAATAAAACTTTCTAAAAAATTCTCATTAAGATGATTTATGAGGCAACAGGATTATCCATCATTTCCCATCAGCACGACAATGAGAAAATACATATGCATAAAATACATAAAATTAATTAAATGCATTTAATCCCTCCCACTTTTTTTAATATATACTAAAAAAATATTTGGATTTGAAACAATTTTCACACAAAAAAATCCTAGTAAACTGTGCAAATAATCACCAAGAATTGGCAAGTAACACATTAAATTAAAGATGAAATAAAAAAAACCTGCCACTGAAATAGTATTTTCTTGTAAAACGTACTCCAATAATCAAAAAATAATATATATACTCATTAGTAGTC
>JAHKKF010508415.1:0-12205 GCA_019740295.1 Labeo calbasu
AAAAACGATGCATTAAGAGCCAGGGGTGTAAACTTTTGAACAGAATGAAGAAGTGTGCATTTTTCTTATTTTGCCTAAATATCCTCTTTTTTTCATATAGTACTGCCCTTCAGACACTACGGAAGATACTTACATGTTTCCCAGAAGACAAAATGAGTTTAATTTTCCCTGATCTTCAAATTCAAAAGTTTTCACCCCCTTCTCTTAATGCATTGAGTTTCCTTCTGAAGCATCAGTGAGCGTTTGAACCTTCTGTAATAGTAGCATGTGAGTCCCTCAGATGTCCTTAGTTGAAAAGATGGATATCAGAATCATACAGTCATTGTTGGAGAGGGTTCAAATACACAAGCATGCTGAAAAACCAAACAATTTGTGGGACCTGAAGGATTTGTCTGAAGAACAGCGGGCAGTTTAACTGTTCAGGACAAACAAGGGACTCAACTATCACTAAACAAAAAACACAGCTGTGGATTATTCAGGTAACAACACGGTATTAAGAATCAAGTGTATGTAAACTTTTGTACTGGGTCATTTTTATAAATTCAACTATTATTTTCTTTTGTGGATTATATGTAAACGTCTTTTATGTAAAATATCTTTTTCAGGTCAGTACTAAATAAAAAATAACATGTATTTTGTATGATCTCTCTTATTTAGGTAAAATAATTAACATTTTTACAGATTCTGCAGGTGTATGTAAACTTTTGACTGACTGATTGAACCTGTTGTCTTCTTGCAGCAGATCTCTATCCGGTTGTGGTTGTATGTGGCTCTTATGTCTTTTGTTTTATCTTAGGTTGGGAATAAAAATGACAGTGTGACACAAAGCGAACTAGGATTTGGTGTATAATTTTCTTTTTTGGTCCAAACCAAAAGAACCAAGAGAACTGAACTGAACACACAACTAAATAGACAACAGAAGAAGAGTGGCATCCATTTAGGGTCAAGAGTTCAGAGGAAGAACCGCAACTGTTGAATGCCAAGAGATATGGAGATGGCTGAGTTGGTTTGAAAGTGGGAATTAAAACTGTTCAGTTAATTTCTGGGCTCTTACTGAGCAAAATAACATCTTCTGGCCCTGTGCCAATTCTGGTAAGCATTTGGGAGCTCTGCCTCATTGCTCATGATATGCTGATGCATCAGGTCAATTAAAAACAGAGTGTGATCTCTGTTGAAGACCTGATGAGAAGGCAGATTAGAGGCACTAAGAAACAGATGATTGGCAGCTATAAGTGAACCAGGCTGGTCATCTGGGATGTGGGGCGGCTGTAAATCAAAATAAATTTACGACTATTTTCGTGTGAGATGAATATTGTGTGTTCACTTGGATAGTCATGTTCTCATCAATATGCATTGCTGAATCTACTTCAGATTGATATAACAATGGCGTCACTAGCCTGGTCAGGTCTGGAAACCAAAATAGCTTCACTGAATCATCTATGAACACTACAGGGGAAAAAAACAAGTTAAAAATAATTACTTTATGCTATCTATTCATGTTTTAATACAGTATAAAGTACCTTGTCAGACTTCTTTTTACAATACTCTATGGGAGTTTTGGTAATTAATAAATCCAAATATTAATAAAACCCAATAAGTGCTTCTTAACTGAAAATAAAATAAAATTTCTATTACTTATTTATACATGGTATCTGGTCAAGTTAGTCCATAATAAGAATAATAATAATGCTTATCATCCAAAGTCCTAAAGCCATACTCAAAAATATGTTAAAAAGTAACTTTTGTTTTAATTTATTTATTTACTGATGTGCATAAAATGCAGATGCATATAATATAAACAATATATTGTAAAAATGTCTTAGCTATAAAAATGGGCCCTACCAGAATACATACGTACATATCAATAACGCAATTCCTTTCCTTCCAACCAAAATGTAGTAAGAGAAGTTAAATTAAATTTCCCAGTTTCCATTATCAAATGTAACCTATTCACGCTTTTAGTATTACTTAAGTGCCTTCACACAACATTTCGGCATACTTGGGTCAAGACAAAATGTGAGATCCTTTACAGGAGAACTCCACTTCCAGAACAAAAATGTACACATAATGTACTCACCCCCTTGTCATCCAAGATGTTCATGTCTTTCTTTCTTTGCCGTAAAGAAATTATGTTTTTTGGGGGAAACACTTCAGGATTTTTCTCCATATAATGGACAATATGGTGCCCAAAATGCAGTTTAAATGCGGTTGTAAACGATCCCAATCGAGGAAGAAGGGTCTTATCTAGGGTATCTCCCTCAAATTCAAAAATCATTTCAAAATCATCCTACATCACTGCAGAAGTACTGACCCAGTCTTTGCAAAGTGAACATGCAAAGAAGATCAAACACCCTTAAAGGTTAATAAAACCCCAAACTACTTTTTTTGAGATTTGAGCAGAGGTGTTTGTGTTGCACATCATGACAATGTCAGCATCCATTAATTTTAATTGTTGGAGAAAACTGGTTAATTTTGAGCTTTTTTGCTCTATTTTCATCTTCCGGGTTTAAAATCTACATTGTGCTGACGTCACAATTTGTGACGTGGCAATGGACTATAGTACATCGATGACGCGTCTGTGTCTCATAATTATTCATGAGGCTGAGCATTCTTATCATATGAGAAGAGGCTTTGTCTAATTATTCACTACAGCGCGTGTTGATTTGCTATGACAGACGCTTCAGACTGTAAGATTGCCTACAATAACTGAGAGAAACGTTAATGGATCGAGGGGGACTGTTTTTGTTTGCTTTGTAGAGTTCGGCAGAAACGCGATTCATTCATAAGGTGAGTGTAATAGTGGTTTTTACAACTCCTTAACCCAGCCTATCAAAAGGATTATAAATGCCGCAAAATAAGCCTTAAAAGTTAGTAGAGGTGCAACAGCACGTTCATATATATGTTTGCAGAATGCAAATGCCTGTGCTTTTATATGTGTTGTTAGCTCAATGGGAGCAAAATGAAACTGTCTGACCCGGAAGTTGACTCTCTCCCCTCTTCCCCCTCCGCTCCGCAGCGCACCATGCCCACTTTTACAGCATTTTTCAAAACTTTGGTCAGAACTAACCAGTGCTAAAACAGGGGTTTCATGACCCTTTAACAAAAAAGGTAAAACAGCGATAGGGCGATTTTAAAGTTAAGGAAGAACATGAGATGGTAATTTTTTCGACATACCCTAACTGTCATGAACTGAAACCCTACCCCCCCCAAAAAAACAGTTCAGCCAGAGTAATACAAGATGAGCGTTTGATATTAAAAAGTATATAAATTGTATTATATTTCTGAAAATAACCAATCGTTTCGTTAGATAGATCCCTTCTTCCTCAGCTGGGATCGTTTATAACCGCATTTGGGATTGTTTGAAGCTGCATTTAAACTGCATTTTGAAAGTTTAAACTCAGGGCACCATATAAGTTCACTATATGGAAAAAAGTCCTGAAATGTTTTTCTCAAAAAACAATTTTTTTACAACTGAAGAAAGAAAGACATGAACATTTTGGATGACAAGGGGTAAGTACATCTGTCAGGACTTCTCCTTTAACGTGCAGCCAAAATATTGATGTCAATTATTAAGTCAATTATTAAGGGATCTCATAACAAGAGAGACTGATTTGAATAGAACTAGTGTACACATGAGTGTCCAAGGAAAATTCACGGACTAGGGCCGCTACTGTTTGAAGTTCATTACACTTCCATCTCGAGTCTGTAGTGCAGATCAGGGTAAGCATTGTGTCTACTGTGCCATTTCTACATTTGTGCTCCATCTAATTCTACGGCCGGCTCTCCATGTGGCACATATACATTCCCCTCTCTCTCTGTCTCTATGAAACACTCACATTTAATGATTTCAGTTGGCCATTTATGTGTATGACTCAGAATGGATTTTTATTTTTTAGTTGAAAGCTGCATAGTTCATTGGAACACACATGGTGCCACTTCTCTAATGCTTTTTAGGCAGAAAAATACTACCTCAAATATATATAGTGTAAGTTGTGTTTAGTACAAGGCAATGAAACGGGTGACCTGTCAGATTTACAAAAAGGGCAAATCAAGGGAGCCCATTTAGCAGGATTTGTAACCTTAACAGCCCAGGTGTTTTAAGCACAGCCTTTATGATTATGGCTGTGTACACAAAGCAGGCCAGACGTCATCACAGAAGAAGAATAGTCGCTGATGACTGAAAATGAATGGTAAGGACCCGTTTGAATACTAAGAACAGCAAAGTCCAAACAGCAAAATGTCAGCAAACCTCAATATTCACCTCAAAAACTGACCACAGAGAACTTCACAAAGCCAACATTAATGAAAGAGCAGAAGCTGCAGAAACATTAAAGGGATAGTTCACCCAAAAAAACCTGTAAGACCTTTGTTCGTCGTCTGAACACAAATTAAGAAATAATTTTGATGAAATCCAAGAGCTTTCTGACCCTGCATAGAGAGCAACGCAACTGACACGTTCAAGGCCCAGAAAGGTAGTAAGGACATCATTAAAATATCCATGTGACATCAGTGGTTCAACTGTAATGTTATGAAGCTACGAGAATACTTTTTGTGGGCAAGGAAAAAAAAAACAATGATTTTATTCAACAATTTCTTCTATTCCGCGTCAGTCTTCGACACGCGTTCATGAGAGTAACATGACGCATGCGTGTTGTGCTGCTGACGCAGGAGCTGGCATTCTAACGTAAACGTCCATCTCTCTTAGTTCACTGCCTTCAGACATGTTTAAAAAGAATTGTTGTGTACAGTGTGCATCTGCTTCTGCTTGTAAACAAGGCACATCCAAGGTACATGTGCTTTATGTACTTCTCAGAGATATAATTAAAATGACATTATACTTAGAATATTTAGAAAAAGTCTAAATATATTTAAGCTATACTATACTAAGCTCAGAGAACCCATGTTTTCATTGTTATATGGTGGGGGGCGCTATTACATGTCTTTTGTACAGAATTTCCAAAACACAAGCGAAAAAGAAACTGAAACAACAGATGGTTCCACATGTATAATCTAACAGAATCATCAGACAAAAAACAAACAAACAAACAAACATACATCAAAACTGTGTAACATTAAAAAATAAAATGTCGACCCATGAAGAGGTAATAATGACTGTCAAGCTTTAGAGTGTTGATTGATTTCATCTACGTTCTGATTTATCATTCCGAATCCAGTTCAGTTATTGTTTTCAGCATTTTGTTCAAAATATTGTTTATTTATTTCCTTTTTTTAATTAATGGAACTTACCCACATTCAAGTGCTCACAAAAAAAAGAATGTATTAAGCTAGAATAAAATGTAGATGCCCTGTTCTTTCTTTTGATGTTTTGTATGTTCAGATATTCATGTAACAAAATATATACAAAAATAATACCTAAATAGGGATATAGTAGTATACTTAAAGTATGATGTAAAGTTCACTTAAAGAAAACTTACAAATATACTTGCAGTATAAAAATACTAAACTAGTAGTTTACTGAGACTGTACTTTAGTGTACTAAAAACTTTTTCATTAATAAACTATCAGTATATCTATAAGTTCACTTTTAGTATAGTTGCAGTACAAACTAAAAACTTAGATGTAAACTAGTTGTGTACTTAAAGTTTACTACTGTTATACTTTAAGTATACTTAAAAGTATACTTTTATATACTAGAATATGGGCCAATTTAGTCCCAAGGAGTATTGAAATAGTACACTTACAAATATACTACTAGTACACTAATATTTGTATACTTACTACATAAAGTATACTTAAAAATATATTTGAACTTTACTTAAGCATACTTAATAAAATAATCTTGAAGTATACTACTTTTTGGTAAGGGAAACCACTGTCGACAGTTTTGGAGAGAAAAGTGAGAAGCAGATTCCGCCCTCCAGTATCTCTGAAGCAACTGGCAGACGTTCAACTGGAAACTATTCAGAAGTCGCATGAATCTATTCTAAACAGGCTCTAAGCTGTATCAAAGGCAAAAGGTGGTAAAACACCTATAATGAAATATTGCCTATAGATATTTACATTATTTTGTCCAACCCCTATATTTATTATTTATATATTTGTTTAGTTTATCTGACAGGAATAATGCTGGATGACACTGTTACGTGATGCAGAAGACGCTGTGTGGATAGACTTCTAGCTAACAGCTAATATGCAGTCTCTGTCCCTGGCTAGGCTTATTTCAAATGTAAAAATACAGTTTTAATTTTACATTTAATATAAATCGATGTGGATGTGAGCTGGAAGTGGATATTGTTTTTTCACGGGTCTGCTGCCACAGGGCTAATTTGACAGAAAGACTGTGTAAAACAGACATAATCCCATTTTAAACTCTACACAGCTTTGTCTCATTAGAGTCTGCACTCCGAGCTGCAGTGTGCTGACTTCATTAGCTAATATTGGACAGCAAAATTGGCTGTTGAAAAAGGCGAAGACATCCGGCGCTGCCAAGGAGGAGTCCAATATTAGCTAATGAAATTGAGCTAAAATGAGCTTACAACAGCACAAAATTGCTACCATTTTAAGTTAACATCCATGCGGCGCCATAACTTTTGTTAGTCCCTCCGAGTGAGGAAATTGACGGTTAATATTAGGCCTACAATATATCTCCTAGGAGAATTGCCGATTTGTCATTCAGCTATACCTTTATCAATGTTTTGCTAGTGTAAGATAAAGCACATTTACATTTCCTGCATATTACTCACTCACATATATACACAGCGGAGAGATACACTTTCATTAAGGATTTCCAAAGTGACAACTTTATGGAGATCAGATAAAAAGAGCAATTGAGGTTTGTTTGTGTATGTTTTTTTTTTCTACACATATACCTTGATGATTCTTTGATCAAGGTCTCTGTCTCCTTCATCAGCATAGCAAACGCATGCCTTGTGAGTTCAATGAGCTAGCGTCTCGATCACGCAACTCCGAGAGTGAGTTGCGCAAGTCGTGCTAACATAGACTAAGCTTCGGAACGGCTCGGTCTCAAGGGGGATTTGTGTATGTAAAGGGAGGGAGAATGTGAAAATGTCTGAAACATTAATATCGCTGTAATCTGATATAGATTTCACTTGGGGCGAAGACATTCATCACGCTGGGAGAGAATGACTAATGAAGGATTTATGATATGTGGCGTATCTCAGTAGACACTTATTACAAGTTTAGAGGTTGATATGCGCCAGTGTTTGCGTGTGAACATTTGAGCATGTCTCTGTGTGTTAGTACATTTGCAAAGTTTGTTTTGATTGCCTAAAAGTTTATGTTTGGATAGGGATATTAAAGGGTCTGCAGTGTCTTTAGGAACTCGCGCAATTTTTCAAAGAGCAAACAGACCTGTCAAACTATGTGGAAAACTGTAAAAATATTAGAAGTGTCTTTTTAAAGTTATGTATGTTGTATAAATAACTCAAGCCTGCAACTCTGTCTGGAAATTACAGCCTGTCATAATGTCATGAAAGACATTCAGTAGCACTACATTTGTGCAAAACTACAGTCTACTTTAGTAAATGCTGGCAGGTTCTCATTGTAAGATTTTAAGTTCATAGCTTTCAGCTGTGAGGCCACAATAATTTCAGTCTAATAAGACTGAATCTCTTTGACTTGTGAATATTTAAACTCACAATTTTGGTACACACGTTATAATTTACCTTAGTGAATGTGCAGAGCAGTGTGACAGTTTATTCTTGATGCAATAAAATGGAGGACTTAGTTACTTTTGCACTGGCACAGAATGAAAATAAAATAAAAACACTTTTTCAATCAAGTTATTGATATTAAGTCTGTGTTGTTTATTATTTTTGCTCTGGTGCATTGGTTTTCATTTTGCATTCTCATTTCTGCTCTTTGCTAATAAAAACAACGTGCACATTTGACAACTGATTGGCCAGATATTTGAAATATGTTTGAAATCTGCCACACGTCTGCGACTAGTCAGTTTGGTTACCTGGGACTTATTTAGTTCACCTAAAAATGTTAGTACATCTAAAAGTCCATGCAACCAAAACTCTGACTCTTCAAGAAGATAATTAAAACATTGTAAAAGTAATCCATATGATTTGGGCAGTTTAATACAAGTCTTCTAAAAAGACACAATTGCATTATATAATAAACAGATGAAATGTTTGGTTTTATTCACATATAAACATTGATTAACACATAGTATACACCAAATATGGTAAACAAGCCTAAATGTACTTGATTGCTGCAAATCTGTTTATTACATAAACGACTGTGTCTCTTGAGAAAATCCGCATTAAACCACTTGGTTCATACAGACTGATTTATGATGTCTTTATGACTTTTTTGAAGTGTCAAAATGTTAATTTTGTGGACTTTCAGTGGTGAAATGAACTTATATTTTTGGCTGAACTAACTTTCCCATACTTTGAGTTTCCATACTGACTAGTCATTTTACGGAATGGGATCAAGACGAAATGGGAAATAACAGGTTCTAAAATATCCAATCATCAAATTTGCTTATTTTTTGACCAGTCTCAGCCTCAGACGTCACACCCACGGAACATTGGCTAAACATCTGATGCATAAGGCACACATAGCTGGAAACACTTCAGGAGTTTCGAAGTCCTCATTAGATAGGTTGGAATGCAAAAGAAAGGCGATGCACCAGAATCAAACAAACAAACAAAAAAGCCTTAAACAAGTATTTTTTTCAGCTTCTTTAACCATTTTCCCAATCTGTGCAAATCAGTGTAACAGTTACCACAGGTACTCCATGTTGCTGTGCATGTACACTTATGTATGAACAAATTTGATCATAATTACTGTCAGTGAAGCAAATAATCCAGTGGTAACACTTTAGAATACTGTTCCATCATTAATGAATAACTACACAGGAACAAATGACTAATGGACTTAACATTTTAATAACTGCTATTAACTAACAAGAAACTCTGATTAAAGAATCAATAAGTAATAGTGCTGCCACTCCTGTATATATACTACATACAGGTTCATAATCAATGTAAATGATGCAGAATGTGTAACTAGTTCTAAAGTGAAGATCATGGTAACCCACTAGTAATGACTTAAGTATTACCAAGTCCATCAGAAGGAATTATTAATTATTGGATCAGTATTCTAAAGTGAATAACATGATAACTCTCTAGTAATGACAGTAACGCCTGCAATCATTGTAAGCTTTAGAGGTATATGTAAAGTTTTGGATAGTAATGACTCAAGTGTTACTACATCCTTCTAAAGGAATGACTAATTATTTGGATCAGTGTTCTAAAGTGAAGATCATTGTAACCCACTAGTAATGACTCAAGTGTTACCAAACTCATCTGAAGTATTACTATCCAGAACCTTACAGAAATCTCACAGACATTACTTGGGAGTTATCGTGATCTTCACTTTAGAATACTGATCCAAATAATTAGTCATTCCTTCTGACAGATTTGGTAATACCTTAGTCATTACTAGTGGGTTACCATGATCTTCACTTTAGAATTAATTATACATTTTGCATTACTCACATTAATTATGAAGCTGTAGTAGTTCTTAGTAGTTTTCCAGGAGATATGAAAAAAAGCAGTTTCTGATTAATTACTGAGCTAATAGTGAGCTACAACTTTCAACGGAGTGCTATTGCTTACTGATTTAATAATCAGAGTTTCTTGTTAGTTAATAGTGGTTACTAGAACGTAATAGTGCATTAGTCATTTGTTCCTGTGTAGTTATTCATTAATGACGGAGCAGTATTCTAAAGTGTTACCTATCTTTTAGTGTGTGCACCAAATCTTTAGAAATAAAAGTCAAGTAATTTTTATTTGTGTAGTGCCTTTAACAATCAATGTTGTTTCAAAGCAGCTTTACAGATAATCATGTCTTAAAGCTCCATAAGGTGTTTAGGTAGAGATGAATCAGACCCAGCTGGGATTACTCCTCTGGCATTGCAATGAATGTATATATGCTAAATATTATCTAGTTTCATATAATGCGTAATACATCAAAAGGCAATGATCATCAGTCTTGTAATGTGCATCTGGCTTAAAGTTCTCATTTTGTTTCCCCCACTTGCTTATTTGCTTATCCTGCCAAATACGCCACTGATAGGCCTGTGATAATTCTTTATATGCCGCTCTGCATATGTATGTTACAGAGGTGTTCATTTGTAACAGCTGGTCTAACTGAGATCTTCCACGAGTCACAAAGTGTTATGAGGCAAATTGGTGTCTGCGTGTGAGTGTTTGTTGTGGGTAGATTCATTTGCATGCTTTGTGTCAGGTTGAATTAGAAACATAAGCTTTAAATGGGATTAGGTTTGACTGTGACTTCCACACAAATCCAGGTAAACAAGGTATTTCAAGGTCTCTGTGTGTGTCTGACTGTGTGTGTGTGTTTTTGGGAAACAGAGAGAGAGGCAATCTCTTGCAGCCAGCAGACAGGACAAGGCTTGACATGATGCAAATTTCCACCTGCCTCACTTGCTTCTGGCTGATGTAGTGTGTGTGTGTGTGTGTGTGGCATAACACAGTCTCTTTAAATGACCCTGAATATGTTTGTTGACAGTATTTGTTGACACATGCCAGAGGAGACCTTTAATTCTTTCCAGTAATTCACAGCAGTAAACCAAACTATGAAAATCAGCCCAAGCGAGTGCAATCATTTTCTAATAAATAAACAGAAATGCAACAGAATCATAATTTAAAAATGTAAATCAAAACGTCCGTTCGGGAAGATGCTGTAATGTATTGGATGGCAAATAATAAACTCAGTTCTATTTTTTTTTCTTCACATGTAAATGCCCATGCAAAGGTTGACCTCACAAAGCTAACATATTTTGGGTAGTAGCTATAGTTCTGCTACGTGGCCGCCAAAGTGTCCTGAATGATTTTTGAAACGGTGTTGAAAACGCTCTCCAAAGTGGATATATTTGAAAACTGTTTTCGCATTGTAGTGTGAACTGTGAAAACGGATGCTTTTGAAAATGATGATGCATGTTTGGTCATGTGACGCATATTGCACCAATAGATATCTATGTTTATACTGATACTGTGCCTTTTATGTGTTATTCACTTACACACTGTTGCTACAGATGTTACTTCATACAATCTTTCTATCACAGCCCTGTGTGGATGACGTCTCAGTGAGTTTTTTTTTTTTTAGGCTATATATAATATTTTCTGACGTTTCAATATGGATGAGGGTTTTTTGGAAAACACTTGAAAAACCTAGCGTGGACAGAGAATGTTTTGAAATGAAAACACCTTTTCAAATGAATCCAGGTTAATGTAGACGTAGCCTGAGATTCTAGTAATTATAAAGACCTTGATTACTTCGGTTTAGGTGTGTTTAATTGGGGCTGGAGCTAAATTTTGCAGGACAGTGGCCCAAATTGGACGATTGGACACTTGTGATTTAGGCTTTGTCCAAACTAATATGTATTTGTTTGAAAACACATATTTTATTCTCTCCATTTTGGCCTTCCATCCACACTGAGACAGCGTTTTGTCAAGAAAATGGAGCTTTTCGAAAACGCTCTCCAAAATGTATACATTTGAGAATGTTGTTTTTGCATTGTAGTGTGGACTGTGAAAACAAAGGCTTTTGAAAATGATGACGCACATATTGTACAAATAGATATCTATGTTTATACCGGTATTGTGCCTTTTATGTGCTATTCACTGCTGCTAGATGTCACTTTGTACACTCTTCATATCACAGTCATGCAAAAAAAATGACAGGAAATTTTCTCTTATTTTTTCGAGAGCATATTTTCAAACAAAAACGCCTTTTCAAATGTATCCTGATTAAACAGCTGTAAACAGCCTGAGATTCTAGTAATTCTGAAGTCCTTGATTACTTTGGTTCAGGTGTGTTTAATTGGGGCTGGGGCTAAATCTGTAAGACAGTGGCCTCACTGTTGTACGACTGGACGCTCCTGATTTAGGATTTGTCCACACTAACACGTTTTAGTTTGAAAACACATTATTTTCTTTTTTGTCAAGGAAAATAGAGCTTTTTAAAAAATGCTCTCCAAAGTGGATACATTGAAAACACTGTTTTCGTGTTGCTACGTGGTTGCCAAGGTGTTCTGATTGACTATTGGTAATTAGAAAGAATGTCCATATTCCCATAAATGAAAATTCTGTCATTAATTGCTCACCCTCATGTTGTTCCACAACTGTAAAACATTTGTCAAACAAAAAAGTTGTTGCTCTCATGAACTCTGTAGCATGCAAAA
>JAHKKF010508440.1:0-24951 GCA_019740295.1 Labeo calbasu
GTCAGGAGAATTAATATTTTTAGGCAGCTGAAAACGATTGTGCCATTGACCAGCTAAAATCCTGGTTTAAAGTTAATGACCCCGTATTATTTAAAAGGGTGTGGTAATAATATGCGCCTATATTAAAAATGAAAGGATTACAATGTAAAAGATTATTATTGTGTTTTATTGTCAGGGGGCTTTGGTGGAATCCGGCTTTTCTCGTAGGTGGTTTGCTCGCACACTTTAATCTTGCGCATGAACAGATCCGTTTCCTCTCTGGAGAAGCTTTCAGTCTTTGCTCTTGCAAATTCTGCCATGTAAATAGCTCATCCGTCATGGTGCAAGTGAAACTGGCTGTTAAAGGGAATGGGAGATGAGATTGCTTTATTGCATGTTACGCCCAAAACACACACATGACTTTTTAGAGAATATGTACAACCTTTTTGGGCCATGTACCTGGCACTAACCATTTTTTTCTTCATTAAACTTGCAAAAGTGGATTTGGACACCCCCTAAGCTTTAGACCATGCGCTTAGATTGTTAAGTTATGGAACATTTTCTCCAAAAACAACGCTACAGCCAATTGTTCAACTTTGAAATGAGTGTTCTGTGTCAGAAAGTTTTTATTTTGGTCTATGTGATTCCACCCACTGCCAATTCACTTTAGTATTTTGTCATCCCAGGTTGCCAGTTGGCAGAAATACAGAGCATATTGTAGCCATGGAAGCTAGCAAATAGACTGGGTCAGATTCTTGGTATCCAACTAAAAAGCTTTATGACCAGAGGCATATTAAACATGAATATATATAATCTCATTATCTTACAATGTAAGGCTCGTCACCTTCCATTGTCATTTGCACTCATTCCTGTTGTGTGTCCTCAATCTGGCAACCCGCATGAGCATTGAGTCTAAGGAGGAGGGGGCTGAAGAAACAAATCTCTCCAATATTTTGAATTTAGACTGCAATATCCATTACAGTCAGTCAGTACAGTCTAAAGGCCTTTCCACACTGAGCACGAAGCAAAAACGTGACGCGAATCACCTACGAATGGTGCTTTCACACCAAGCTTTCACATTTACGCCTGCACGCTAGGTGGCGTCGACCAACAATGCATTTTTCCTTAGATATGTATCTTGCATATGGATTTAACATCATCCGCTGCTCAGTATACATGCATTACCTACATACATACATAACAATGCTTACATGAAAACATCTTAAAATATAAATAGAAGTGCTTGTAATAACTTCTGATTGTGATCTCTAGTTAATTTTGATTCTATAATAGGCAGGTTTAAAAAAAAACATTTGCTTTTTCGGTCCGCGAATATTTGCAGTCTGTGTAGAAGCATCCATAGAAATCTGTTTTTTTATTTCAGCACGTCACCGTGTGCGATATTTGTTTCGCTTTTTCACGCTCAGTGTGGAAAGGCCTTAAAGGAGAAGTCCACTTCTAGAACAACAATTTACAAATAATTTACTCACCCTATTGTCATCCAAGATGTTCATGTCTTTCTGTCTTCAGTCATAAAGAAATTATGGTTTTTAAAGAAAGCATTTCAGTATTTTTCTCCATATAATGGACTTTAATGGTGCCCGCGATTTTGATCTTCCAAAATGTAGTTTAAATGCAGCTTCAAAGGACGATCCCAGCCCAGGAAGAATGGTCTTATCTAGTGAAACGATCAGTCATTTTTTTTTCGAAAAATGAAAAAAGCACAAAAGCTTGTGTAGCACTAGCTCTGGGATGCGCGTCCACAACGCTATGTACTACAGAATCGCGTCGAAAGGTTACACACGACGTAGGCGGAACTACAGACCCAGTGTTTACAAAGTGAACGAGCAAAGTGCAAATAAGTCAAATGCTGTTTACAAACAAAATAGTACAATGATGTTGGACGATTCTGAAGTTGTAGGAGAAAATGAGATGGAGTTTTTCGCCATACCCTACCTTTTTGAGTTGGAGTACACAGACAATGAACTTGGACAGAGAGAGGAGACTGCTGCGGTAACACAAGTCTCTCAAGCTTCGGGCAGACCACGTTCAAATGAAACATGGTGGTGCATGTGAAGAAAATGGCAACTATTGCCAACGGAGCAGAAATCTCAATGCTGTTAAGAATGGACCATATGTATTCCACTGTTGGGAAGAATCAGCAAGTCAGGTGGTGAGTCATGTGTGACCTTTCGACATGATTCTGTAGTACGTAGCATCGTGGACGCGCATCCCAGAGCTAGTGCTACATGAGCTTTTGTGCTTAGAAAGTATACAAATTGTAATTTTTCGAAAAAAAAGACAGATTGTTTCATTTTGATAAGACCCTTTTTCCTCGGCTGGGATCATTTAGAGCCCTTTGAAGCTGCATTTAAACTGCATTTTGAATTTTTTTCGCCTTATGTGTTGATGACCAGTTCCCCTGCCTCCCCCAGTCACTCCGTGGTAAACAGGCTGTCCAATTAGATTTGAGCTTAGATCATGTGCCTGGAGCAGTTGCTGTTGCACAAGAGTAAGAATGGTGGTGCTGTTTCGAAAACCAGTGAACCAGTAAACCAACACCATACGTTAAAGCAATATATGTGAATACATACGTGGGGAAATATGCATTGTTGGACGACGTCACATAGCATGCAGGTGTGACTTAGCAGAAGGCGAGCCATCATTTTGCGCTCAGTGTGAAATCACCGTTCATTGGCAGTCCGCCTCACTTTTTCGCATCACGCTCAGTGTGAAATAGCCTTGAACCACTGATGTCACATGGACTATTTAATGATGTCCTTACTACCTTTCTGGGCCTTGAATGTGTCAGTTGCGTTGCTGTCTATGCAGGGTCAGAAAACTCTCAGATTTCATCTAAAATATCTTCATTTGCGTTCTGAAGATGAACAAAGGTCTTACAGGTTTGGAACGACATGAGGGTAGGAAATTAATGACAGAACTTTAATTTTTGGGTGAACTATCTCTTTTAGAAGAAAGATAGAGCAGACACTGGACAAAGATGAAACTTTCTAGAGTGCATATGTAGAGTTTCTGCTTTTTTAAGACCTTTTTAAGACCAACTAAAGAAAATTTAAGGAAAAAAATCAAAGGGAAAACAATACAGTAATATGTTCTCTAAGTCTAGTTCGAGTTATACGTTTACTTTCAAATTAACAGCAATTCAGTGTGTAGCAATTGTTTGTCTTGGTTCGTTTGAGTTTTCCCTCTTTTCCTCGCTTGCCTTTCCGTAAAAGCGCTGTGCACATTTTACTTTCACTTTCAAATTTAATGGCAATTCGCCGTCAAGCAGTTGTTTGTTTTAGTTCGTTTGAGCTTTCCCTCTTTTCTTCACTGTCCTTCAGTTTTAAGTGGCTTGTAAAAGCGTTTTGTGCGCATTTTACTTTCACTTTTAAATTAGTGGCGTAAATGTGTCATAACAAACTTGTTTTAACAAAACAAATAATTATGCACCACAACAATAACTTACACAAAGTTTAAACAGGTATACAAAACTGAAAATCAGCAAACACTATGTAACTAAATAAATAAAAATCGTAAAATGTTTATTAGCAAAACGAATAACAAAGCTTGGAAGCACGGCATGAAGCACTTTGATGTAATAAAAAAAATACACAGTTTAAAAATAAAAACCAGCAAATAAATATGAAACTTTTACTATCACCTTGACAAAAGTCAACAAGCTTTTCAAAATCCAAAATATTTTTAAAGCAGGTGTTTTGCATTTTGTTTTGAACCTCTTTCTGACCTCTCTCTTCTTGTCAGTCAGCTCGACTCACTCTCTTCACGTGATAAATGAAATCTGATCTGCGATGCAACTGTCATTCAGCACACTGCATTGAGCAGCCGCGTTCAGTTTTAATTGTATTGTCTGTTCTCTAACTGAACTAAATGACAAAAAAACAAAACAAAACAAACCGACAAGCTTTTCTTCGGGTGACTGACAGATGAAGCAGCACATACCATCTTCTGTGTATTGTTTAATGAATATTGAGCGACCTAAGCCATGTAGCACAGAAATTACGCTTCACTTTGAAATGAAACTCATGAGGAAACAATCCCTCACGAATGCCATGATCATATGAATTTAAGACTTGTTGCTCTGATTTAAGACCTTTTCAAGGCCTTAATTCATGGAGAAGCAATTTAAGACTTTTTTAAGACCCGCGGAAACCCTGAAATGTCAGCCGTCTGCATTTGCACACGCTATAAAAGAGTATGCTTGGAAAGGCTACGGGTTCATACATTTACATAGACATACACTAATTTACACATACAAAAACAAAGTATACTTAGGACTGAAGGTTGCAGAGAGGTGTACATTTCTAAATGATGAACTATATCTGGTGGGCGGTTTGAACTAGTGGTAAAGTCAGACAGACTTACATTACGCCATATGAAGAGATCAGAATATTATAAACATGGTGGTGGTTTATACTTTCGAAAAAGGTGTCCAATCCTGCTTCCGGAGGACCTCTTTCTGCTGTTTCAGGTGTGTTAATTAAAGTTGGAGGTAAACTACTGGAAGGTGGCCCTCCAAGAGTTGGTTTAGACACTTTTGCCTTAAAGCACCTTAGCAATTGGATAGCAAAACTTGGTGCCCCAGAGTTTTAGAGATTACTAGCCACAAATTTAGACACTTCTGTGTCACTATAAGAGTGGGAGATTGAACTTCTAGCAGTCAAAAATTTCCTGGCGGCCATTGCACCTCATCTCAAATGTCTGAGCGGTCTGCAACCTGGTGGAAAAACTTTTTTACAGGGTGAAATTTTATTCACAAACAGCTTGTTTAAGATTAGCTTTAAATATAGTCATCCATGTCCAAGCCCATCTTTTCTCTTCTTACATTTCAATTTGTTACCCTTCACCATTTTTCAGAACCACTAACAACATTCCTAGTCCAAATCTTTTACCAGCTGTGAGCAGTTTGCTATTATGTGGAGGAGGGAAAACTACATGACTGCATTCACACAGGGTTTTGACCCCAGAATTTTTTGTGCAAATTGCTGGAAATTCTTCTGCGGGAATATAAACTGGAATGCAAGAATACTAGAGAATTCAATCCCGGAATCCCATGACGGAATGTGTGACCTAAGGATGTGTGCTGCAGTGACTAAGTAGGTACTTTTTTGAATAAGTAATTACTTTGCAGTCATTAAAAAACATGTTCTGTATGTATAAGTGTAATCTGGATATACTTCATTTGTCATGTTGTCATTGTCATATGAACCAACAGTATCAGTGTCAGTTGCGTCAATCCACAGCCATTCACAAATCATCTTCTTTGGAATCCTCTTCTGGAAAAAGTAGTAAATTGCCCACTGGATGTGCACTTCAGAATCCCACTGGAAAGAGTAGGTTATCCGGGTGCTTTATGCCTGTTGTTTTATTAACATTTTGAATGTGGACACACTGTTCACATACTGTTTTTCGCTTGCTATAAATTAGGGAAGTATGCATTTTTGGATGTAACCATAGTTACGGCGCAACTCTTTTACTGTGGATTTATGACGTGAGGGAAAGAAATATTTATATTGCGCCTCATTCATGAAACTTGCGTAAATATATGAGCAAAAAAAAAGAGTAATTTGCGTGTAAAACAGACCTGAAAACTCTCATCTGGATTCACAAACACTTCATAAACATTAGATTTGATAATTAAATGTATGTTACAACCACTGTAAAAAACAATTTGTTGAGTCAACTTAAATTAATTTCTAACCTGGCTGCCTTAAAATTTTAAGTTCAGTCAACTCAAAAAAAGTTTATTCAACTTGAAATGTTAAGTTATACTAAGTGACAACTTAGATATTTGAGTTGAATCAACTTAAAATTTTACGGCAGCTGGGTTACTTACCCATCTGTTAAGTTTAGCCAACACAAATATCTAAGTTGTTACTTAGTACAACTTAACATTTCAAGTTGACTAAACTTATTTTCGTTTACTGAACTTACAATTTTAAGGCAGCAGGATAACAAATTATTTTAAGCTGACTCAACAATTTGTGTTTTTATTTTTTACAGTGTACATCACATAACACAGTGGAATATTCTGGACTCCCTTTTGAGGTTTGGCTCCAGTATATTGCATAAATATAAAAGACTAATAGGCCAAATGCCTAACAATAAATATTCAATTAAGATGTCTACCAAAGAGATTTTGCCCTCTTAAAAAAACGGCAGAAGTCAGAATTGCGATTTAATTTGCAGAATTGCGAATTATGATATAAACTCAAAAATCGGGCTTTTCTCAGAATTGCATGATATTAACTTACAATTGCGAGTTATAAAGTCAAAATTGTGTGATATAAACTCACAAATCTGACATTTCTCAGAATTGCATGATATAAATTCAGAATTACGAGATATACCTCCAGTTTCACAGACAAGGTACAAGTTAGTCCTGGACTAAAATGCATGTTTGAGCTGTTTTAACTGAAAGCCAGTTGCACTGGCATATAAATTTGTAAGTGCTATTGTCTTACCTCAAGATGCACACCACAATGGGTTTTTTTTCTACGGCACATTTAAAAAAGTTTTACCAAAAGCGACCAAAAAAAAGTTTTAACCAAAGCGATTTAGCCATCTTAAAAAAACAACAGGCGCTCTTCTGAAAACAGCCAGCTGTTGGCTTTTGAAAATACTTTGGTGTTACAGCATTTTTTTCAGCTGGGACGCTTTGGTTGCTGTGATTTGGAATATCCACGGCAGTAACGTATTAATAACGTATTAACAATTTAGACAAAAATTTGTTCTGCTTGCGTTTCATGAATGAGGCCCAATGTGTTTCTGAATTATGTGAGTACGTTTTACTAATTCTGGTCCGCAGTTTTATAAACCCATCATCATTTTTGCATAGTGAAAAAAAGACCTCTGTTGCTGTTATGAAAAAAGTATGATTGTCTGTTCACAAATAATTCAATATTCAATCTGTATGAAAGCCCATTTATGCCACTGAATAAAAATTTTTAAATAGGTAATTGTCTTTTTATCTCACAATTCTGACTTTTTTTCCTCACAATTGCAAGTTTACATCTCACAATTCTGACTTTTTTATTAGAATTATGAGATATAAACTCTGAATTTTGAGTTATAAGTGAGAATTGTGAGATATAAACACAGCTGAGTTAAAAAGTCAGACTGCGTGATAATTGAGTTATAAAGTCAGAATTGTGATATAAACTCGCAAATCTGACTTATCTCAGAATTGCATGATATAAACTTGCAATTGCGAATTATAAAGTAAAAACTGTGTGATATAAACTCACAAATCTGACTTTTCTCAAAACTGCATGGTATTAACATGCAATAGCGAGTTACAAAGTCAAAATTGCGCGATATAAACTCGCAGATCTGACTTTTCTCAGAATTGCTTGATATAAACTCAGAATTTAGGAGATATACCTCCAGTTTCACAGACAAGGCGCAAGTTAGTCCTGGACTAAAATGCATGTTTGAGCTGTTTTAACTAAAAAGCTAGTTGCACTGACATATCCTAAATTTGTCAGTGCTATTGCTTTGTCTCAAGATGCACACCACAATGTTTTTTTTTCTCTACGGCACATTTTAAAAAGTTACTTAAATGCCCTAATTGAACTAAGATCTAATCCTGGCTTACTCTAAACCCTGTCTGTGAAACCGGGCCTTAAACTCACAATTCTGACTTTTTTTCTTAGAGTTGCGAGTTTATATCTCAAGTTTATAGACGTAATCTCGCACTTCTGAGAACATTTCAGTTTTTTTCCACCTCAAAACTGGACTTTATAACTCGCAATTTGAGTTTATATCTCACAAAAAGTCGGAATTGCGAGCTACAAAGTCGCATTTGTGAGGAAAAAGTCAGAATTTAAAGTTTATCGCACAATCCTGACTTTATTTCTTGAAACTGTACGTTTATATCACACATACCTTAAACATTTTTTTAGAATTGTGAGTTTATATCTCGCTTCTATAGATCTGCATGAAATGAGGTAACAAATTAGTAAATCGTGTGCGTGATATGCTTGAAAAGAGGTAACAAATGAATAAATTGTGCTCACAATTTACTTAAAGAGTCAAATTCTGTTGAAGTATTAGCAAGTTGTGGGAACTAATTGTTAATTTTTTTTTTTTGTGGCACGTCATGTTTGGAGCTCCGTGGATTTACATAATGGTCAACATGGCTAAGAAGGTGGAGACGGTTTGTATATAGACTAGATGATAACAATGAAATTAAAGTGATATGAAGACCAAGGAGATACTCGCCATTCAGGTAGTCTACAAAATAAACTGCAAGCTTAATGGTACCATACATAATGCAGTTGTTTAAGAAGGTAAAGCTTCTTGATGAGTACTGTTACTTGGAATGCCAAAACCATTTTTGGGACTATTTTTTTTTTTTAAAGATGCATATGACGGCTCTTGTCAGTGTCAATCCTAGTCAATGTACTGCTGTACCCAGTTACTACTTTAAGTAACCTTCTCTTTTAGGGGTAAATGTAAGGCTGGCATGAAGCAAAGTTGGCTCTGACAGTTCATCTAGCTGAATAGAGGTAGAGGAGTTAGTCAAATTCAGGAGTCGTGCTTAAAATAGGGATGCACTGGCGTTGACATACCCACCAAGAAACATCTGCATGCTGAGTTTGAACATGCCATTTAGCTTCACAAGCACGTTTTGCACGTTCAAATTATTTGTAGGTATCTAGAGAAAGCAGCATAATAATTACCTTGCGCTGGTCTTTGAGTTGCAGACACTGATGTATTTAAGGAATATTTTTGGTTATTCAGTGGCCTACATTTGTGGCCTGCGGTTGATTACAAAGAAAAGAATTTTGACTCATCCTACAGTTTGTAAAAATGAATGGAAAACCCATTTATTGTCAGACAGTACTTTGCAGCAGTGGAAGCAGGTCAGTAGGCCAAAGTGTTTAGAAGCTGAAATGTTTTCCTAGGTGGAAGAATCTCTGGGTTTGTTTTATCCATGTAAATCCTGTGGGTTGAGTTTGCAGAGATGTAATTTACAGATTGCAGTGTGTCATACCCCTACAGTATCCTTCTCTACCTAGTTTACTCACAAAGTGAAGTTTTACCTAAAGCTGTCATTATTTACTCACCCTCATGTCATTTTAAATCTGTATGACTTTCTTTCTTCGGTGGAATACAAAGGAAGATGCTTTTATTTTGTCCATTTAATGAAAGCTATTAAGGTCCAATTTAATACTGGACCCTACAAAATGTGGAAAATTTCAACACATTTGTTAAATGATAAATAATGCAGGATATTGGGTTCAGCAGTGGAATAACTTAAAGTTAAATGGTAACAGGTAATGTATATCCTCCCCACAGTTAAAACCATTTTATGTTGTCTCTGCATTTTTCTCTTCCCACATAAGAAGCCAGCCCATCTCTTGGCTTTGTCAGCTTTTTCCAAGGGTGCCAGCCATCCAGGGATAGACACTAGCATGCCAGAGGACGCCATGCAAATTACAAAGCATCTCCAAGATTTACTCCATCTGAGGTTGGTTGTTTAGCAGACAGAGCAGTCAAGCTGTAAGATGAAGATCCCGAGTAATTTATCTCAGCTTTGCATCTTCTCTCCACTGGTTCACCATAATTAATGGCGTACTACAGAGCGCTGTCTCCCAAACAGGATTGTTAAGGAATCGCATCATAAGATCTTTATAACCCAAGAATCATGACCCGTCACCTCTGACTTCGATGGATCTGCAGAACGCCCATTTCAAGGTTTAATCACTTAAATATATTTAGTAAAAATATAAATATTCTGCACCATGTGTACTTGCACAACTATTATTTAAGTACAAGTTACTGTAAGCAAAATAGTGATGCTTACCTTAGCAGGTGCTACTAAAGGAACGTACACATCGTCAACTAAAAATGGTAACTTTTTTTTTAATTTTGGCCATTCATTTATAAAACGATGGTGTTTTGGGGGCTTGAAAATTCTAACTTTAGAAAATGGGTTTTAAAATGCAAGTTTTTAAAAATTATACCGTTATCGCCTTTGCAGACGTATTACGTGTTCACGTTGTGCTTCTTTACAAAGCGACATCGCCAACTACTGGCCTGACATACTACAGCATTTTAAAGGGATAGTTCACCCAAAAATTAAAATTCTGTTGATGCTAATGATATTAATTACTCTAACCTATGTCGTTCCAAACCCTGTAAGACCTTTGTTCATCTTTGAAACACAAATTGAGATATTTTTGACGAAATCCATAACCCTAATTCAGTAGATTTAGTTTGTTTTTCTGAGATTCGTCTGAGGTTTCTTCAATTATGTGCCCTGTGGAATAATCTCTTAAAGAGAAAAGAAAAATGAAAATTCTGTCATTAATTACTCAACGTAATGTCGTTCCAAACCTGTAAGACCTTCAATCATCTTCAGAACACATATTAAGATATTTTTGATAAAATATGAGTTCTTTCTGACCCTGCATAGACGGCAACACAACTACCACGTTCAAGGCCCAGAAAGGTAATATGGACATCATAAAAACAGTCTGTGTGACATCAGTGGTTCAACCGTAATTTTATGAAGCCAAGAGAATACTTTTGTGCCCAAAGAAAACAAAAACAATTACTTTATTTAACAATTTCTTCTCTTCCATGTCAGTCTTCGACATCTGTCGACATTACTAACTTTCTGGGCCTTGAACGTATCAGTTGTATTGCTGTCTATGGAGGGTCAGAAAGTTCTCAGATTTCATCAAAAATATCTTCATTTGTGTTCCAAAGATAAACGAAGGTATTGGGAGGTTAAGGATGAGTAATTAATGACAGAATTTTCATTTCGGGTAAAACTAACAGATGACGTAGGACGTATGCGTTGCGTATGCGCCGATGAGAAGTGACGAACGCGGAAGCACAGAAGAGAATGCAAAACAAAACAATGGTCACAAGTACAAAACGAGGTTTTGTAAAGAAAAATGTCTGAAGATTTGTCTGAAGAGGGAACTGGTTTTGGCTTTGCTTCCTTTGCTCTTGTAAACAAACGGTTTTTTTTGTGAGATCAGCAGCGCCTGCGCTACACATACGTCCTACGTCATCCACCTGGAATGGCTTGCACGTATGACAGTTAGTGCAAGCTAGATTAAAGTGATTATTAGAGTTTAAATATGGATATTTTTCTTACAAAAACAAATTGATTCGCGACAGGCAGCCTTTATTTACCCCCCGGAGTCATGTGAAGCACTGTTTATTATGGATGAATGCGCTTTATTGGACTTCTTTTGGACTGTTGAACAGAAAACCATTAAAAAGCTTTAAAGAGACAGGATTTTTTTTTTTTTTTTTTATATATATATAACTACGACTGTATTCGTCTGAAAGAAGAAAGTCACCTAGAATATACACCTAGGATGCCTTTAGGGTGAGTAAATCATGGGCTAAGTTTAATTTGTGGGTGAACTGTCCCTTTGAGTCATTTGCATAGATGGTTTAGTAGCCACGTTTACATTTTTGTTTCAATCAGAATGAACTCATTCTGACTGATGAATCCGAACATTCCGTGTTTACATGAATGCTAAATAAAGTGATCGGGGTGTATTCCAGAAAGCAAGGTTAACTTCCCGTCACATATACCCTGAACTCTCGGTTGATTAACCCAAAACTTGCTTACTCAAGGTATGCTGGCTCCAAAAACGCATCCGGGAGTAAGTACATTCAACACAAAGAATGTTCCTGAATAACACGCAAGACATTCTCAACAGAGTGACGAATTGATGAGCCACTATGGAAACAGTCGTCAAGAAAAAGCACACCATACTACTACTTTCTTCATCTTCTGTTTAAACGTCATTTACATAGTGCATGTCGCCACCTAATTGGTGGTTGTGCAATCATTTTTTTATTTTTTTCATTTAATCTTTAATCCTTGAGAATTACATCAGTCATACCAGATCTAAAGAAGTTCACTTCCAAAACAAAAATTTACAAATAATGTACTCACCCCCTTGTCATCCAAGAT
Source organism: Labeo calbasu (assembly GCA_019740295.1). NCBI lineage: Eukaryota > Metazoa > Chordata > Actinopteri > Cypriniformes > Cyprinidae > Labeo > Labeo calbasu. Next base: position 11,951 of record JAHKKF010508440.1, read on the forward strand.
GTTCATGTCTTTCTTCAGCCGTAAAGAAATTATGTTTTTTGAATTAAACATTTCAGGATTTTTCTCCATATAATGGGCTGATATGGTGCCCCGATTTTGAACTTCCAAAATGCAGTTTAAATGCGGCTTCAAACAATCCCAAATGCGTTTGTACACGATCCCAACCGAGGAAGAAGGGTCTTATCTAGCGAAACGATCGGTTATTTTCATTAAAAAATACAATTTAAATACTTTTTAATCTCAAATGCTCCTCTTGTCTTGCTCTCCCTGAACTCTGTGTATTCTGGCTCAAGACAGTTTGGGTATGTCGAAAAACTCAATCGTATTTTCTCCCTCAACTTCAAAAATCATTTCAAAATCATCCTACATCACTGCAGAAGTACAGACCCAGTCTTTGCAAATTGAACATGCAAAGATAAAACACCCTTAAAACAAAACTAAAACAGCTATAAAGGACGATTTTGAAGTTGAGGAGAACATGAGATGTGAATTTTTCGACATACCCTAACTGTCATGAACTGGAAAAAAAAAAAAAAAAAGTTCACGCAGAGTGAGATAAGGCGAGCATTTGACATTAAAAAGTATATAAATTGTATTGTTTTTATGAAAATGACCAATTGTGTCACTACATAAGACCGTTCTTCCTCGGCTGGGATAATTTACAACCGTATTTGGGATCGTTTGAAGCTGCATTTAAACTGCATTTTGGAAGTTCAAACTTGGGGCACCATAGAAGTCCACTATGTGGACAAAAATCCTGAAATGTTTTGTTCAGAAAAAACGTAATTTCTTCACGACTGAAGACAGAAAGACATGAACATCTTGGATGACAAAGGGGTGAGTACATTATCTGTCAATTTTTGTTCTGAAAGTAAACATTTCCTTCAATTCTGATTTAATCTTTTGACGTGCACAGTGTACGAATATACCGATTTATCCAGTGTTTTTGTATAATAACATCCTCATTTTCTTTGTTTCTTTTCTTTGTTAGGCCTAGTCCACGAATTTTTATAAAATAAGTTTTTCCAACTCTCGTCCATATGAAAACGCAAAAACACGCAATGAAGCGCTGTCGAGAGCATGCTAACCAACAGGTGGCGTTTTTTTCAGAAACCTGAAAAAAGTGCACACTCCGAAAAGCCAAAATCTCTGGTTTCACCAGTTTCTGAAAATCTTCACCCTGGCAGAAGTTTTAAAAAAGGTTTTGTTTCAATAACCTGATACTGCATTTATGTGTAAACAGATGGCCAAACCGCAAAGAAAAATCTGTGGTTTTAAAAATACTTTTGTTCGTGTGGACAGGGCCTTAAAGGGATAGTTCACCCAAAAATGAAAATTCTGTCATTAATTACTCACCCTCATGTCGTTCCAAAGCCGTAAGACCTCTGTTACCCTTCAGAACACAAATTAAGATATTTTTGATGAAATCCAAGAGCTCTCTGACCATAGACGGCAAGGGTCCTACCACGTTCAAGGTCGAGAAAGGTACCAGGATGTATGCATGTGCTTTAATCTGCATGTAAACAACTTATGCGCCATTCTATTCTCCAAAATTGTGCTAGGGTAACGCAGAGGGAAAGAATAGTTAAAGTTCAGTTTCAGTTTTTTTGCGCAATAAGTATTCTTGTAACTTCATAAAATTACAGTTAAACCACTGATGTCACATGGACCAAACATGGTAGGAACCTTGCTGTCTATGCAGGGTCAGAAAGCTCTTGGATTTCATTAAAAATATCTTAATTTGTGTTCAGAAGATGAACGAAGGTCTTATGGGTTTGGAACGACATGAGGGTGAGTATTTAATGACAGAATTTTAATTTCTGGGTGAACTAACCCTTTATATTGAGCTACTTTTTGTCCTAATTAGGAGACGACGAGCACATGATGCTTTGCGCAATGATGCTTATATTAATCAAGCAGTAAAAACAGCCATTCCCATGCTCTAAGCAAGCACTTGTGACAACATTGTCCTGCACCGCTGCACAAACAATAAGTGGAAAGAGAACTTTAGATCAACGCGACAGTCATTTATTATATTCAACAACAACAACCATGCATCATTGCAAATGCACAAAACTTTCCAATTTCAGTTTTCATTCCACTCTAGTGTTTACATGTCATACAGAACAAAGATTTATCCTTATCCCACCCCTCTCAACCCATTCTTGGCCATTTTTTATTCTAAATGAAGTGTTTACATGGAGCATTTTCATTAAGATTGAACTTTTGAACGGACTGTTGTCAAAACACAATGCCCCTTGTTAAAGCACCTATTGTTGTCAGTACATGAAAAACGCATAGGGAAAACGTATGTTTTTAGTAGTTATCGTGTGAAAGTACGCTAAAATAGACAACACTGAGAAGAACAAATTCATTGTTCCTTGTTTATTGAGGCAAACATCCCAAAACAAGCATATTTATATAGACATTCATATTTAACCAGGCATTATGCTAGTTAAACAGTTCAGAAGAGCCAGCTAGCTATAGATAGAAGTTGTAGCACTTAACTTAACACAGCTCGTCAACAGTCAAAGTAAATTTAGTCAGGGTAAGAACAGCAAACCATTTAAAAAAAATGTTTCATACAGTGGTCGAAACCAATACATGCTACATTTGTTTGGTTTTTTTTACTTAAATCAACAGTGGAAGAAAAAAAAAAGTCACATTTTTGGAATTATTTAACTACATATGACAGCATGTTTGAAAGTATCCATCTGTACAGTAGTTAAAAGTATTTTCTAAAGGGGCCAGGGTGAAATTTATACAGGTGACTAATACTTAACGTCCCATTGTTGGCATCGTAACAGCGGGTGACTTCAGCGTAGCATCTTCTGCCTTCCACTGTGAAGTAACAGTTTTGATCTGCGTGTAGAACTGAATGCCCTGTAATGGAAAGAATAGCCAAATACTTAAGACTAAACAATGACTCAAGATTAGTCATCTTCTTTTTAATACCCTCTCAAAATGACAATGACATCACATGAGAAATGGCAGGTGGCTGGCAAACTTACGCTGGCGGGGGCAATAAACCACTTGCGTCAAAACATGTCAGTCATTGTTTTATGACAAACTACAGCTGACGAAGTTTTACACTAACATTTTACAGCCAAACTTTAGAGACAAAACATTCAAATGGTAAACCAAATGGACCATGCCTGTGAGTGATTTTAAACTTTAGTTTATATATAATATAATGTGGCCAATCATTTTCTAATTTTAAACTTTAGTCAGATCATTTGGGGAATGTTATGCCAGTGATAAATACTTACTTGCTTTCCATAGAAGTTGGTGTCACCCCTGAAGGAGGCTCTGGAGCCGGTGAACGAAAACATGGGCAGTGGGACGGGGATTGGTACATTAACTCCAATCTATTGAAAAAAGAAGAAGCAGTATATTAACCAACGTCTCAGAGGTCAGCTGCGTTTGGCCTTTTGTGCAGTCATGTTCTCTGCATCTCACATATCTGACACACTCACACCCTGATGACAGTTAAGACAACAGCTTACCCGTCAGACGCAAATGCATTTTTGTCTGCCGCAGAAAGCTGTGTGCTTTCCTCACGTCGCTAGACACCATGTGGGAGAGACGGTTTGTAAATGCTATACATTACCGCTTCATGTTAGTCTCCCTGCTCTCAATGTAAACGTAGAAATCTCAGCATACAAGTGTAGCTCTAACCTTTCCAGTGTGTGTTGAAGAGCATGCCTGCTTCAATGTCAATGTAGCAATTAACGTCCCAAAATAGGAGAGTTTAACAAAACTATAGTTTCAAATTTGTGTTAACCTATACTAGGTAGCAAGCAAACACAGGAGAGTAATTCCAGTAGATTTAGTTTGTTTTCTGAGGTTTCTTCAATTATGTGCCCTGTGGATTTTTTAAAAAAAGGAACTCTCTTAAAGGGACAGTACACCCAAAAATGAAAATTCTGTCATTAATTACTCACCCTCATGTCGTTCCAAACCTGTAAGACCTTCATTCATCTTCAGAACACAACTTAAGATATTTTTGATGAAATCCAACAGCTTTCTGACCCTGCATAGACACCAACACAACCACCATCTTCAAGGCCCAGAAAGGTTATAAGGACTAGGGATGGGCGATATCTTATCATTTGCGATATACCGGTAAAATTTTTCCCCATGATAAGTATTAGTCTTCCTGCGATAATAACGATAAAGTCTAGTTGTTGACATTTCTGTGTGCGACAGTGCGGAGTGACATGGTTGAAGGCGGACGTGAAACTAGTATATCGCTAAAAGAGGAGCTCCAATCTGGAGCTGGTTTGATCAAAACTGTGCAATTAACATTAACTGTACTAGTAGCAAGTGTGAGATGCAGTTTTGCATGTGTATGAGCCTGTTTACAAACCTGTTGTCCAACAAAGATATAATTTATTAGCATGCTTTTTCTCCAAATTAACTTCATAACATAGTCAAGTGTTTGAAGTAACCTTTTGTGATCGGCCAAGGTTTCATATCACAGAATGAGGCTAAAAATCATACTATTTTACAGTATTATGAAGGCTATGTCGATTAGCATTGCATTATAAATATACTTTATCCTAAAAAAATACCCAAGATTGCTTGAAGAACACTGACAACCATATATTGTAGCAATTGTATGTTTGTTGTCTTCCATGAATCTGCATTTTATTCAGCTAAATCGATAACTGGATTAGAGATTCCTGAAGCGCCGTCAGTACTATTACTTCTGCTTTAAAGCATATGTGGAGTTTCTGTGAAAGTGCGCCCTCTGGCTTCCGAATCAGAAAGAGCTTTATTGCCAAGTGTGTTTCACACACAAGGAATTCGTCTTGGTGTTAGGAGCTTCCAGTACAGAAAGTACAAACAATTTAATTCACATCCCAGTGAATTAAACAGTCATTACAATGTGTGTGTACTCAGTATTGCTCACAACACCCTATTTGTTGAAAAAAAAAATAGGAAAGATATTACTTCTCAAAAGAAACAGGATTTCCCAGAATTATGGTCATTGATATCGTTATCGCAATAAATACCAGAAATTATCGTGATAAATTTAAGCACATATCACCCATTCCTAGTAAGAACATGTGACCTAAAACCATAATTGTATGAAGCTATAAGAATACTTTTTGTCCACGAAGAAAACAAAATGACTTTATTCATCCATTTCTTCTCTTCCCTGTTAGTCTTTGACGCGTGTTCACAAGAGTACCACGACGCATGCGTTTGCATTCCTCTGCTTGTAAACAAGGCGCAGCAATAGGGCTGAAATGATTAGTTGACATTATCGCCAATGTTTGGATGAATATAGAAATATATGCTGTGCATTTTAATTTTAATAACAAAATAAATAAAAACTGACAGCTGTGTGAAAGTAGCATTTAAGAATACATCTGATTTCAAGAATGTGAATATTTGAACAAGCTCTGTGACACATCACGTTTATTTATATAGTACTTTATCCAACAGACAGCCTTAAATCAAGCAGCTTTACAGTATTAAACGGGTCCTACTATGATTTTTCACTTTTTGAATTTTAGTCAGTGTGTGGTGTGTATGTTTGGCCACAAAAAAGATCTTCAAAGTTCTAAATCTCAAAGTCCACTCCAAAGGGAGATATTTAGTTTTTTAAAAAAAAAATCCCTTTTCAAGAACTACAACGAATGGCTTCTTTGGACTACAATGTTGTTTTCCGGGTGCTATGATGTCACAATGTGGCCCATTAGAATATTACTAATGTAAATCACGCCTACGGAAATTCGAATGGTTGGGGGGTGGGTACGAACAAAGTGGGGGATTACCTTAACTTTAGCAATGTAGTAGCTTGGAATAAATCGCTGGTATAAACACAAGCATTGACTAAAGTGGCCACGATCAGCTCCGGTGGCTGTGTCAGAGCCGCTTCACAGACGTGTGCAGTATAGGGGGTCAAAAAAACATGCAGAGGCACGGCTGGTATAAACACAAGCATTTCCTAGAAGGGCGATCTGCTCCAGTGGCTGTGTCGGAGCATAATGCTTTGCAGACGTGTGCAGTATGTGGTAAGAGATTTATTCATCATACAGTGTAGATAGCTTCACTTATAATGCGAGTGTTTTTTAAAATGCATAAACTTGCACTAAAATAGGCTAAGCTAATCAGTGATGATGTTTGTTCATAATGTTATTGTTCTTTGTTCGTTTTCTGTAGCTGCTTTTTGAATAACTAAGGAAATGTAAGTATTATACTATAATCAGGCTGCTTTTAGCCTTATGCTTGAGCTGGTTTCAGGCAATAAAACTAAGTATGTAAATGATTAAATAAATTAGCATGATAATATCATGTATCAGTTATCTCGCAGGCTGACGAAAGGACCTATTGTACACTACTGTAGTGTCGACTATACCTTAATATATCCTTAACTATAATGGAGCAAACGGAACTTGCTGCTTTGTAAGAAGCGTGGCCGTACTGAAACACCGTCTAAGCTGTTTGCCAATCACAACACAGTGGGAGAACTAACCAATCACAACACATTTCGTTTTTTGGAAGGCGGGCCTTCATTAAACCCGGAAATCAAGCTATTTGTGGCAGGCTGGGGAGAAAGGTATTGTAATAATGTATATTATGTGAGAAATAATGCATTTTTCAAACCACCAATCATGAGAGCATGCTCTAGTACACCCTAAAAACAAAATTAAGACTGTAAACGAGCATAATAGGACCCCTTTAAACATGTAAAACCAGAGTCAGTGTCACTTCCAGTTAGAATTACAACTTGATTTTCTGTTATAAAGCAGCTTTTTAGTGTGGAGCTAGCTAACGATAAAATCATTTATTAGTGGGAAAAAAAAAAAAAAATAATTGAAATGATAGTTTGGTTTGCAGAGATCAAAACTTGATTAGCTCAGGACTGTTTTGATTTAACCCTATAAGGTATTTTAAGAGAGATTATGTTGTGAATAAAATAAAAATAAATCATCTTACTATTTTGCTTCTTATCCATAAGACTTACATAATGAGATGATGTGTCATCCAGTGACTTTATCATATAGCTAATTAAATGGTGAATAAGAGACTTTCTCTGTCTGTCATATCATTTTGTTTGCAAAATGTATTTATTTGTATAAATTAATGGTATTATAATTGTATAATATGTTTTCCAAAATCTGAAGTGATTACCTTTATTTATTAGTTAGAATATATATATAACTCAATATTGTAACTAATTTTAAAAGCTAAATAATCAAAATCTACAGATTGATCAGTGAAATAAATCAACGATTAGTCATTTAATCTAACTATTTTCACTAATCGTTTGTTGCAGCCCTAGTCAGAAAGCTCTCGGATTTCATCAAAATACCTTAATTTGTGTTCCAACGATGAAGGAAGGTCTTACATGTTTGGAATGACAAGAGGGTGAGTTATTAATGACAGAATTTTCATTTCATTTCATAGAATTCTGGAGGTCTGGGTATGTGACAATGGCAAATCAACAAAATCTATGCTCAAACAGAATTTCAAATGTAGCAAATATAAATGATGACATGGTAAAAAGTTTCCAAGTAAGTTTTATAATATTATATATTTATATAACAGAAAGAACCCTAAATTTGTTCTAATAAAAACAAGAGCGTGAGACATAAAAGTGTCTGAAGTTTTTGCTTTGAGAACCAGCTACTGTTGGGCTCCAGCTGTGTATGGAAAGTGTAGAACAATCAGCTCATTCTATTGAATGTGTTGACGAAGCAGTCGACACACAACTGAAAGCCACAATCATTTGTTTGTGTACCAGCCGAGAAAAGTAATGCATGCAGAGAATAACTAAACAAAACATTTTGTTTTTGGGGTGGGGTGAGGCTGGAAACTGGCAGCGCATCTTGAAATGTTTTTTAAAAAAAAAAAAAAAATGTGGTTGCACATTTTGAGCCTTCTGGCTGAAGGTGACTCGTGAGGGAGTGGACGAAGAAAAAAACAAAACAAAACAAAAAAAAAAAGCAAAAGGAGGTTCTTGTGTGCACGGGTTTCGGAGGCCAGCTCAGCACATGGCCCGTGCCGTGTACTCCAGCATGTGAATCGCAAACACACGGCATAGCTGCTCGCCACGGGCAAACAAACGGTGTAAAAAGGGGGCCGTTTTTGCATAACCACCAGATCAACAGGTAGCAAGGGATCCCTTTTGAGTTCAATTTAAGGCTTCAGGCTTTACTAACAAAATATTTTGGCAAAGTGCTGTTTTGATTTAAAAGCACATATTTGCTATGAACTATTTGTAGTGCGCATGTTTTCTGGTCGCGGCTGTATGCTTTCAAAGCTGTGGCAAAGTGGGGAAAAAAATACTGTTTTTATATACATTTCTAAAGGAAGGCTTGTGCAACTCTTAGTGTTATATATGGCCGCTAAAGAGGCAACACTTACATCTAAACCATGCTTCTTGGCTTTGGCTCGGGGAGTGGCGCCAAGGGGATTTTACACATTTCATTTACATCACGTTCTAATATTTACTCTAGAGGTGTGCCTGGAACTCTTCACCTACAATGGTCTTGTCAAGAGCCTACATGACATGTGGAGGTGCCTAATACGACATAAGTGAACATCAACATGTCTACATCGTCTATAAGGAGAGAGTTTTCCACAGTCGCAGACTGACCGAGGTCTCTCAAAGGTCTGACTCTTACATGCTCCCGTCAGACAGATAAGGTTTCAGCACTGTTAGTGGTCGTTTTTCCATTCCAGTCCATTGATTTTCTATGCAAATGTGCTGGATGTAGCGCTGGAAGTTAAGTGAATAAATTCAGAATAAAAATGTACTGATCATTTACTCACCCCAATGTAATCAAAGATGTTCATGTCTTTCTTTCTTCAATTGGAAAGAAATTTGATTTTTTTTTGAGAAAAACCTTCCAATTGAAGGTCCAAATTTTTGATCAAATGAAGATCCAAACTGCAGTTTCATTGCAGCTTCTAAGGGCTCTACACAATCCCACCTGAGGAATAAGGGTCTTGTCTAGCGAACTGATTAAAATTAAAATTTAGATACTTTTTAACCACAAATGCTTGTCTTGCACTAGCTCTGCGATGCATGTCCAAACCTTCACGTATTGTGTGATCACGCTGGAAAGGTTATGTGCGGTTAGTTCTTTGTCTGTGTACTTCAGTTTAAAAAGGTAGGGTAGAGCGAAAAACTACCCTAAAAAAAAAAAAATCTAATTTTCTCCAACTTCAACATCATCTGACATCGCTGTTTTACCTTTTCTGTAAAGGCCGTTTGACTTCTTTTTTGCACGTTCACTTTTTAAACAACTTACTTTAGTACGTGGGTTGAAAAAAAAAAAGAAATTATTTATATATTTATATTTATATATATACACATACACACACACATATATATATATATATATATATTATTAAAATTGATATACTTTTTAACCACAAATGCTTGTCTCGCACTAGCTCAACACATTACGTAGTCATCAGTGTTAATTTCGTCAACGAAGACGACAAAAAATATTCGTTAACAAACATTTGACGAGCTAAAAACTAATATCTGATGATAAAGAAGAATGACGAAATGTATGCCGCGTCTTCGTTAACAAGACGAGACGGGACGAGAATGTTATTTGAGGACTACCGGACATTCAAAAATCATCCTATAGGCTAACTGTCCTCTTTCAAAATGTGCGTCTCTGTCATTAGATTGCAATCGGATGAGGGGAGTTTGCATGTGGAAGGCTACCAAAACGCGAACTAGCGATCTGAAAGAATGGCCTCAGCACCTGAAGGGTTAGGGATAATGTCGCCAGACGTCCCGTTTTTTTTCGGGTAGTTACAATTTGTTGTCGATTAACTTAAAGTTAGTGAAGGATAAGTGAGAGAGGTGGAATCGCGTTGATAGACAGACAGCAGAAACGCTCTCTCTTGCGCACGTCCCACTTCTTCAGTTCTCAGTGCACAAATACACACACAGTAGGCTAAAAATGTCTATCGTGTTAAGTATCTCACGTAAATACAGTCGGTTTAAGTGAACGTAAACAGGTGGGTGAAAACTAAGAATGTGTCAGTATTACATGCATGTCTTCCGTCTTAAACGGACAGCATTCCTAATTAAATACCCATCTGTGTCATTAATGTTAACCAACAAAAGATGTTAAATTTATAGCCTACATGTTAAATAAACCTCCTGTATCTGAAAAATTTGTTTAATATGTATCGTATTTGTATTATTGTGCTTCTTTTTCAAAAATTATAAATTATATGTATAGGCATATATATATAAACGAACAACTATAATTTTTATAAGTTGCTCCTTTTTTTACTACCGTTAAAGGGATAATTCACCCAAAAATGAAAATTGTCATAATTTATTCAAGTTTTCCAAATTCAATCCTTGATTCAAATTTAATAACATAAGCTGATTTGGTCTAAAGGAAGAAGAATTAATGATTATTTTTGTTTGAAGACTAAAGTAGCTACCAAAATAAATGTTGGTAACTGCAGTTTGACTAAAAGTTGACAAAAATGCAATGACTTTCGTTGACTAAAACTATGAAAGACTCAAATGGCTAAAATGTGACTAAGACTATTAAGCATTTTAGTCTCAAGATAAAGACTAAGACTAAATCAAAAATGCCTGTCAAAATTAACAGGCATTTATGGGTAAAAAGTATATGAATTTAATTTCTTTTCTACTGAAGAAAGAAAGACATGAACATCTTGGATGACATGAGGGTGAGTAAATTATCAGGAAATTTTTATATGGAAGTGAACTGTTGTTAATCCAGTTATAAAAGTTTGATGCATTTTGAATTGTGTGCCCTGTTCATGATGTATAAAAAAATGAGTATAAGTGTATTATAAAGAAAAGTAAAAAAAAAAAAAACCTCACCTGACCAACATCAACTTCATGGGTGTATTTACGAGCGGCGGCACCATTGGTGGTGAAGATGGCAGTACCATTGCCATATGGGTTCTTATTGACTATTTTGATGGCATCATCCAAGCTGTCGGCCTCCAGGACCACCAACACAGGTCCAAATATTTCCTCCGTATAGCACTTCATGTTTGGCTGAAATAAAGTATGACAAACAACAGTGGTACAACATTAAATGGCTTTGCATGACACTGACATGTTCTAGCATACAGCAATTAAAGAGATTTAATTACCATCATGTTGTTGCAAACATGTACAACAATATATTTATAACATATTATTATGTGGGGTAGTTAAGCAACATGGCATGACCAAGAGAGTGCAGTTTTCCCTAAAAAAAAACAATTGCAAATTTGACAGTGATTTTATACAAGAGTTCAAATGAGTAGTTAATATACATTTTAGTACAATATTGTCAATGTTGACTGTTTTTGCTCGAATTGGTTAACCAAAATAGTTCCAAAGATCACAGCAAAACAGTCACGCATCTCTGAGTACTGTTACTGAATGATTTGTTTGTGAATTAATCATTTGAGTCAATGATTCAGTGGTCCATTCATGAAGACAGGAACTTGCTTCAAGGAGAAGTCCCCTTTCAAAACAACAATTTACAAATAATTTACTCACCCCCTTGTCATCCAAGATGTTCATGTCATTCTGTCTTCAGTCATAAAGAAGATATTTTTTTTGAGGAAAACATTTCAGGATTTTTCTTCATATAATGGACTTCAATTGTGCCCCTAATTCTGAACTTCCAAAATACAGTTTAAATGCAGCTTCAAAGGGCTCTAAATGATCCCAGCCGAGGAAGAAGGGTCTTATCTAGTGAAACGATCTGTCATTTTTTTCCAAAAATAAAAATTAGTATATATTTTAAGCACAAAAGCTCACGTAGCACAGGCTCTCGGATGCACGTCCAAGGGTCGTTCTTGTTCAAAATGAACAAATCTTTAATGTGACTCTGGAAGAACGAGCCGTTTCGGGGAGTGATTCGTTCAGTCGCGCGTGCGCAACATCCTATTAGGTTCTGTACTGGAATTAGTTTACCTGTTTTGAATCTTTGGGTTTTTCGAGTCGTTCGTTCATCTTATGGGGCTGTCACGTGACGATGATTTTGCTAAAATGAACAAAATTACTCGAAAAAAGATTCGTTCATTTTGCTGAACGAGACTCAAAGGTCCGAGTTAGTAAAATGATCCGAACTTCTCATCACTACTTCGAATCACATCTTAGTTCATCGTCTGTGTACTTTGGCTAAAAAATGTAGAGTATGGCGAAAAACTCCATCTTATTTTCTCCTACAACTTCAGAATCGTCCGACATCGTTGTACCTTTTTGTTTGTAAACAGCATTTGACTTACTTGCACTTTCTTAGTCTTTGCGTGTTCGCTTTGTAAACACTGGGTCTGTAGTTCCACCTACGTTCTGAGTGACCTTTCGACATGATTCAATAGTACGTCGTGAACACGCATCCCAGAACCTGTGCTACATGAGCTTTTGTGCTTAAAAAGTATACACATTTTTATTTTACGAAAAAATGACTGATTGTTTCGCTAGATGAGACCCTTCTTCCTCGGCTGGGATCGTTTAGAGCCCTTTGAAGCTGCATTTAAACTATATTTTGATCTTCTGCGGAGGCGGTGCTTATCCACACTATTACATCATAGAGTAAAACATTCCAAAAGCTGTCGTTTGACAGACTGGCTTTAATATAAGCTGTTTTTAGACTAACGAGAATGTTTTGAGTTCTGAAACGTACAGGATGTTTTTATACTACAATGTCAAAAGATAAAGGGAATTTTGGTTTCTCAGTTCATGACCACTGTAATACTGGTTTAATTTGATTGGTATCAGCCCTATAATGTCTTACTAAATTGAGTGAAAGTATTAACAAAATATAAGAATTTGATATGAAACATGACATGCATTAAATATGGTTAGGAAAAATGCCCTTTAAATAGACAAAAAAACCCTGTAAACCAATTTAAATAAATTATAATATGCAGAAACTGTAGTCATATAAAATGTAATTTCCCAACAAAATTGTGGCCAGTGAAAATGCTGAGTGGCTAGTAATTTTGGAAAACCACTAGCCACAGTAGCTGGT
>JAHKKF010508445.1:0-12408 GCA_019740295.1 Labeo calbasu
TTTTTTTTTTTTTTTGTCTTAATTTTGTAGGACATTCAATCATAGACAACATTTTAAAGAGTGGTGCCACTGCATTAACAACCAGCAGTCTGATCCGTTTCACGCTACACTGATTTAATACGGTTGTCACTGCTTGAATAACCAAAACTGTTTATAGAACGGGATTAAGCAATCAGAAGAGAAGCCACGGCTGTTTATTTGGCCATAGGTTCTGTAGGTAGAAACTTACACACAGCGAATAGAACAGTAATAGATAAAACTTTTGATTTTATAACCCTGGTCCAGATACAGATTAAGCCTATCTGCAGACATTTATTTCTTTAACCACACAATTTATCCCTTCTTTTCAAACAAACATGTGGTTTAGGGTTATGCACATCTCCCTAATATGTCTTAGAATCTGCCCACCATGTCATTTCCTGTTCAGATATAAAGCTTGGCATGGCAAAGCTGGCATTCACGCCAAACGCTTCACACTTTTGCATTATTCTTCCGTTTTCAGAATGCGTTACTGTGTGAGGGCGAGATAAACACGGAGTTAGCACGCAAACGCACACCTCCGCTGCACTACTCACACCCTGGATTCTTAACAATCACTAAAACCAGACTGAAATGAAGGATCGTAACTGGGCGGTGAGGGTGAACAAACAGCTCAAAGCTTGCGCTGAGTTTGCATGGCTTTTACTGAGCTCAGGTTTCCCCGGAGATGGCCCTCTCACAACCATCCTGATAGAGATTATGGGATGTGGAGGAAGAATTGGCAATAAGGAGGAGAGAACCTGCAGATTTGCATGCTAAGTCATGCACATCTATATTGAATGGAATTTTTTAGCCGAATGTTCATAGAAAAGGAATATTTTCTGTTTGGTTCTATGACGTTAGCATTTCCGCACATTTTCAAATGGGAAAACACACACACACATACAAGCACACACTGAATAGCAGATGGTTTAAAAACCGCTGAGACATTACATGTGAGTTTGTGTGCAAACAACATTTCAAGATAAATCAGGATCAGGAATGTACATCATATAATGCTCATGTAACACTGACTGAATGATTGCAGAATGATAGTATAGGTCTAAATGAGCAGAAGCTTCCTGATGTCCTAATGTGTGTATGTGTGCAGTTGCTGTTGTTCGGCACAGAGCCCGGTTTCCTAGATCAGAGAGATGACGCATGTCTGTCTCTTTCATCATCCCTTTATTCTTAGCCTATTTCAGCATCTTTTTTTTTCCCATATAGTGAGCTATTTTACTGTTCTTTCCTATGAAGCCTTTCACCATACAAGCGATTCTGGGAAAGAAAGGAAGACGATTGGCCATAACAATGTAAATTATAATTTAAGTGTAATTAAAAATGTAGTGTAAAAATGAGCAATTTCTGGGTTAAAAATTTTTTTTTTTTTTGTGTAACATTTAAAATATTAGGGTCAGTTTTAAAGAAATTAATACTTTTATTCAGCAAAAATGCATTATTTGTTCAAAAGTGACAATAGACATTTATATTATTTCTTTTGAACTTTGTATATATTTATATTTTTCATTAATTTAGCATATGAGACTGATTTCTGAAGGATCATGTGACACTAAAGACCGACAGTAATAGCTCAGCTTTGCAATGACAGGAAAAACTTATATTTCAAAATGTATTAAAATAGAAATTAGTTATTTTAAATTGTAATATTTCACAACATTGCTGCTTTTACCATACTTTTTTTTTTTTAAATCAGATGCAGCCTCAAACTTTTGAGTAGTGATTTTATACATATGATAAGCTCAAAAGGCTGAAAAAGCTCGCTTGCTATCTGTTTTGCTAGTACTTAATTTGCCTCTGTTACTTGACTTCTTTGCAAAACATTGCTTGTTAAAGGTTTTGCATATTTGCTATTGCAATCACACGTATACAAAAGCATGAAAGCGGAGCTTGCGCTTTTCTCTCCTCCCTTCCTCCTCCTCGTCTTACTCTCAATAATGAATCTCTCTTTGCACACCTTTACACTGATGTTGTTGATAATTTGCATTAATCTCCACATCTCTCTCCTCTTCCTTCCTCTTTTCTTTCTGGGACCTGCTGGCTGAGGGTTCAGTGCTAATGCAGTCTGAAGAGGCATATGATTGAACATTGCCTTTATATGGACACACTCACACACCTGCGTTTCTGTAAGCCTGTAATTACAGGCTTTTGGCCCACAAAACTGCTAGAAGACGCTTATCGACTCACGTCTTTAAGGCGAAAGAAAACTAAATGTCACACATTCATTTTATATTCATTGAATTGTTGATGCATACTACATATGTGTGAAAACACCTTGTTAACATGCACATGGGCACCTGTCATTAGTCCTGTAATTTAGTGTTCATTCCTTTGCTTACGTATTCTCTTGTGTTTTAGAGAATATGTAGTGATAATTGCATAGATGTGACATTACTGAGTGACATTGAAGAACTCACTTTTTCCTCTGTGTGTGTGTGTGTGTGTGTGTGTGTGTGTGTAAGTAATAAAATACATCATAATTGCTTTGGCTCTTTGTGTGAGCTGTCCCATCACTTAATAGTAAGTGATGACTGCACTCAAAGAGTCAATTACAGATCACAGATCACTCATACACCTGCTCCAACCTCCCAGACCATCAAACACCTGCCCCAGAACCCCTCCATTGCTGATCTAAAACCCATGAGAGAGATTCAGGACTATAGTGTAAAAATGAGAGAGAGAGTAAAATAGCATGATTAAAGACTCTTTGTGACATACAACTGTTATATGTCTTTTAAGTTTGAATGTCTCGCTCATTGACATGTTGACTAAAACTGATCGCGCACTTAGGGCCTAAAACCAGAAGCAGAAAATGCATTGCTTCTCCTCTTTGAAGTTTGCAGTACTTCACACATAATAACAGAAATAAAGATTGTGTTACAGAAATGTTGTGGGTGTAAATACAGTTGGGTCAAAGGTTTACATACAATGTTAATTATTTGACCAAAATACAAGTGATCATACAAAATGCATGCTATTTTTTATTTGGTACTGACCTGAATAAGATATTTCACATAAATGACATTTACATGTAGTCCACAAGAGAAAATAATATTTGAATTTATAAAAAGTTTATATCTGTTTTAATTCTTAATACTGTGTTGTTGCCTGAATGATTCACAGCTGTTTTTATTTGTTTAGTGATAGGTGTTCATGAGTTCCTTGTTTGTCCTGAACAGTTAAACTGCCTATTGTTGTTCAGAAAAATCATTTGGGTCCCACAAATTCTTTGGTTTTTTAGCATTTCTGTGTATTCATCCATCTTTTCACACTGAGGACAACTGAGGGACTCATATGCAGCTATTACAGAAGGTTCAAATGCTCGCTGATGCTCCAGAAGAAAACATGATGCATTAAGAGCCTTTTTGAATTTGAAGATCATGGTAAATTTTACTTATGTTGTCTTCTGGGAAACCTGTAAGTCTTCTGTAGCTTCTGAAGGGCAGTACTAAATGAAAAGAATATGACATTTAGGCGAAATAAGAAAAATGTACAGATCTTCATTCTATTCAAAAGTTTTCACCCCCTGGCTCTTAATGCATTGTTCTTCCTTCAGGAGCATCAGTAAACATTTGAACCTTCTGTAATAGTTGGATATGAGTCTCACAGTTGTCCTCAGTGTGAAAAGATGGATCTCAAAATCATACAGTCATTGATGGATCATTCAGGTAACAACACAATATTAAGAATCAAGCGTATGTAAACTTTTGAACGGGGTCATTTTTATAAATTCAACTATTATTTTCTCTTGTGGACTATATGTAAGCGTCTTTTATGTGAAATATCTTATTCAGGTCAGTACTAAATAAAAAATGATATGCATTTTGTATAATCCCTCTTATTTTGGTAAAATAATTTGGTAAGGTGCATGTAAAATTTTGACCTCAAGTGTAAATAAAAAAATTAAATGGATACAAATATAAAGAATGGAAATATCTTCTGAAGGAAGCTTGTTGGCCTAGTGTTAGCTGTTCATGAGATAGATGGCCTGTGGAAACAGCTGCTCTTATGTTTGGTTTTCTAGTGGACAATGATCTGTAGCCTCTGCCACAGGGAAGAAGTTCAAAGAGGTTGTGGCCAGAGTGGTGTCCTAGATGATTTTTCCTGCCTGTTTTCTCATTCTGGAGGGGTTTAAGTCCTGGATGGGAGGGCAAGAGTGCACCAGTAATCCTCTTAGCAGTTCTGGCTGTCCATGTAACCCTCTTTTGTCCAGTTTGGTAGCTGTCACTGAGTCTGTCCTGTGCACCACTATGATGGTCTCCTAAGTAGAACTGAAGCAGCAGCTCTAATGGCAAGTTGAAGTTCTGGTAAAAGACGTACGTCCTCCGCTGAGCCTTTTTTTTCTCTCTTGGGCCTTGTAGAGCTAATGCATATGAAGGACTTTATCGACCCTTATAGTGTCTAGAAGCTCCTATCACTGCACATGCATGATCTTCTCATTTGGCTTTATTGGATTTAGTGAGATGGCTGCTTTTGGTTCATATGGAGGCTACTTTTGTGTCCGTGACTAGTACTTTGTATTTGAGAGAGGAGCGTGTGATGAGGGTTTGTAATGACGGACATAAGTACAGAGCGTGGGCAGGTGAGTGTGGATGGATAAAGGACAGCATTAGTTCTCGTTGAGTAGTTTTTGTTCTATTAGAGAGACAGAAAGAAAAGGAAAAAAGGGAGGAATGAGACTCTAACAGAGATACGACTGACTGACCTCAACCTATATAAGGTTTGACCCTTACTACTAGCATAACACATCACATAGCACTGTTAGATGTGTGTTTGAAGAGTAAAAGTGTGCAGTTAAAATGATTCTGCTATTAAGTTGTTTAACCCTTCATTCACAATATGGTAGGTCTTTAAATGCCAGCAAATGCCTCAATGGGTTGTACTGTGCATGTGTAATGCTTTGTGTAAGTGTTGTGTGAACCCTCTTGTACATTTATGAGTAAAACAGTGTTTTTAACAAGCGTAGGTTTTTTGTGTTTGTGTGTTTATTGATAAGAAACCTGCTTTGTGGTTCTTGTCATTGAAAAAGAGTTAAGGAAGCTACAGAAACATATTGTGACTTTTATAAGTCAAGATTTTCTCCACTTGTTAGATGCAAAACCAGCTTTTTGTGAGAGGTGTTTTGAACACAAGAGGTCCCATATTTGCTTGTAACCAGAATGACTAACAAAAAAAGTGAGAAACTTTACACAGATGTTAGCATGAGCAAAAAACAACAACAACAAAAGCCAGTTTAATTCTAAGGGAGTGGAAAATGGTAATGGATTGAATTAAAAAAAAAAAAGCTAAATTATAACTTTTTTTTTTTAAATTAAACATTAACTAGCATACTGAATTTAAAGTAAATGAACAAATACAGTTATAACCCCTTTAATGTTAATAGTGTGTGAACTTTTAACTTTCTTTTTCCCACTTCTGCTGTGAATTATGTGTCAGATCTGGAGTTTCTTGTTAATGATTAAAAAAAAAGAAAATCAGTTCATAATTTTATTTTTGGGTTCTCTGAAAGAACTGCTCTCTTAATAGCTGAGATGATGAAATATTAAGCATGTTAAAACATTATTTAAAAGTTAATCTTGGGTCATGACGCTGCCGCTGTCCAAATGCTGCAGCTTTAATATTTCATAGTTCCCTGCGGAGGATGAATATGAGAGAGCTTTCCACATCTTTAACCTCACTGTATTTGTCTCTGTTATTTATTTTTTGTCAATACAGTCATCCATCTATTTAAAGACGAGGCTGAGCGCATAACATGTATTGTAATAAACAATAGATTTAAATGCTTTCAGATTTCTGTTAGTTTAGTTAGCGTAGCATGATATTCAAAAGAGTACTGTTTATCGTTTAGTCATTTTTTTTGCCACTATGAAACATTTTGGTCATCCCACGTGCTTTTGTCTCAGTTTCTGATGCTCTTTCTCTCAGTGTTTTAATTAATGCATTGTTGGAATGAAAAATGTACTTTTCTGT
This sequence comes from Labeo calbasu, assembly GCA_019740295.1. NCBI lineage: Eukaryota > Metazoa > Chordata > Actinopteri > Cypriniformes > Cyprinidae > Labeo > Labeo calbasu. Next base: position 6,007 of record JAHKKF010508445.1, read on the forward strand.
TGCCAGAACATAACGGATGAGGCTGTATTCATAAAGTTATGGTGAACTAGATTTTTGCATTTTATGAAGAAAATGCGAGTGGTTTTTACACGTGCAAAACTAACTGTCATGTGTGTTGTGGGTGGTGGCAGACGATGTTTTCTAGCGTTCAGAAAGAACTCGATGAAGCACAATGGAATAGAACAGCATGTTGGGGTCTCGAGATTTGGACTATTGTTAACGTGACATGGCGTGCATGAAAACACAACTCTCGTGGTGGGACGCTCAGATAACAACTGCCAAAGATGTTTGTCTGAGTGCGTATGCCTGTTTTTAATGAGAGTGCATGCAAAGATGTAACTTCTCAGAGAGAATATATGTGTGTAAATATATATTTGAGTTATTCTACAGAACTGGTGCAAAGTTGGAAACGTCTTGAAAAATAGTCTCTTTTTGCAAGTTTTGTATACTGTATATGCAAATAATTGTATTATATCCAAGGTACACATTGTTAGTAATTGTGCAGTTAATTCTCATATTGTATTTTCAGAAAGTTTTGGAATATGTGACCCTGGACCACAAAACCAGTCATAAGTCGGATGGGTAAATTTGTAGCAGTAGTCAATAGTACATTGTGTGGGTCAAAATTATTTTTCTTTATGCCAAAAATCATTAGGATATCAATTAAAGGTCATGTTTCATAGCTATTTTCGACCATAAATATATCAAAACTTAATTTTTGATTAGTAATATGCATTGCTAAAAAACTTCATTTGGACAACTTTAAAGGTGATTTTCCTCAATATTTGGATTTTTTTGCACCCTCAGATTTCAGATTTTCAAATAGTTGTATCTCTGCCAAATATTGTCCTATCCTAACAAATCGTACATCAGTGAAAATCTCAGTTTCAAAAAATGTATCCTTATGACTGGTTTTGTGGTCCAGAGTCACATATTTGTCCTCTCCCCAAATTTGTCACTACAGAAACACAGTACTATATACTTTCATAAGAAGGGTTACGTTGACCTAGATTTTGCTTTTATCTACCTTGTAAATAAATAAATATGTATGTATGTAAGTAAAATATGCTATATTATTAAAAATAATAACAATAACAGTAACAATTACAATTTTAACAATATCTCAAGTGTGATTTATGAGGTTTGTTGTATTTTGAATCAATTTTTTCTTTGTAAAAGGAAAGAATTGATCATACTAATTTCAAAGTTAAGGATTTATATATATACATTGAACCAAATCATAACATCATAAGTTTGCACCAGTTATGTAGAATGGCCCATATACTAGAAAGAGATATATCTACAAATAAAAGTATGTGTATGTATACATCTCTGTCTAGTATCATGGGATGTTAGAAGTTTAAGATGCACTGACTGCAAGAGATGGGAGCGACAGAGGGCACAGACTCTAATAAATGGGAGGGATAATTGTAGCCTGTACAGTAAATCAATACTACTCCTCACACCCAGGACTGTATGTAGCCTCAGGAAAGGCTGTTGATTTCCAATTTCCATGCTCATTAAAATGAAATGCGCCCTTTCCACTCTGTTAATTATGACGCTCTGCCAAGTTACTGTTGCGAACGTACGCACACTCGCGCATACTCATCTCGACCTCCGATAACATTAGAATTCGCCTCAGCATGTGTCATCTTGTGCATAAAAGGAAAATATGAATATATAATTTTCAGCTTTTCTTGTCTTTTCTCGTCTTTTCTCTTTTAGGTAATTTTTCTGTCTTTCATTTGCAGTAATTTCATGCTCGTCTCCTCTGATAGACATGGGAGCTGTACATTCTAAGGGAGTAGAAGGCACTCACTCTTTATTCAAGTGTCAGCAGCGCTCGTTTTAATATTTAACTGGATGAAAACACTTTGAAAACTCATTTAAAGCCTTTTTAATATCAGTCTGTAATCTAAAAGTCTTTTGGTGCATCTTATGAGGCCTAGTGCAGTTTAAAAAATAGAGTTTCACCATACCTCTTTCTGCACATCTCTTCCTCCGTTCTGTCTTTCTGTGTCCATTCTGGTCTGGAAAAATATGTGTACTATCAGTCGTTCCTGGCTGGAGGCTGAGCTCTGGTGCTTGGGAGAGATCAGGCGGGATGATTTGTGGTAGCTCGTCTCTCCTAACTCTACCAAAAACCAAAACAGAAGTACAGCTAACACTTACAGAATCTCATTTATCTTTTCCAGTGGCTCTCAGAAATGCATCTTGAATCAGGAGATTTGATTTTCTTTCTGCCTGTCATTCATCTTCCTTGCTTAGCTTTTTTTTTGTTGTTGTTGGGGTATATAAGTGTGGCTTATCGTGGTCAACTTAAAATCTGAAAACCAATTTAAGAACAGAAAATTCAGCTTTGCAATCACAATAATACATTACATGTTAAAATATATTAAATTAGTTACTTTAAATTGTAATATTTTACAATATTACTGCATTTCATACTGATCATATAAATGCAAACTTCATTCAAAAATGTTAAATTTTATTTTATTTTATTTTATTTTATTTTATTTTATTTTTCCCCTGCAACTGTTTAGTTAATGTTACCAAGATCACCCATCAATGGGCTATTAAGTAATTGGGTTAGGGTTAGAGTTAGGATAATTTCACATAATGCTGATTAATCTTCAGTAAAGGCATCAGTAAATATTTATTATTGATGCACTGCCATTGAGATACATCAGGATGCATTTATCTGTTCTTGAACTTGACTTTCAGCTTTAATCAGTTGAGGATTAAATAAATATGGATTGATTTCTGGGACAAAATAGTCTTTGCATCACCCACTTTGCGCTTTCCCGATCTGTTACCAATAGATCTGGCTTGCATTTGCCCCCCTTTTTTAATTCAGTTTAATGCGAAAATTTGGGAACCCCTTGCGAAAATGTGAATAATTTTAACAAAATAAGAGAGATCATACAAAATGCGTGTTATTTTTTTATTTAGTACTGTCCTGAATAAGATATTTTACATAAAAAGATGTAGTCCACAAGACAAAAAAATAGCTGAAATTATTAAAATAACCCCCTTCAAAAGTACTGTCTCGTTACCTGAATGATCTACGATTTATTTATTTATTTATTTATTTATTTATTTTTTTTTTTTGTGACGGTTGTTCATGAGTCCCTTGTTTGTTCTGAACAGTTAAACTGAGCACTGTTCAGAAAAGTCCTGCAGATTCTTTTGTATATTTGAACCCTTTCCAGCAGTGACTGTATGATTTTGAGATCCATCTTTTCACATCGAGGACAATTGAGGTACTCAAACACAACTATTAAAAAAAAGTTCAAACATTCACTGATGCTTCAGAAGGAAACGCGGTGCATTATAAGCCGGGGGGTGAAAACTTTTGAACAGGATGAAGATGTCCAAATTTTTTTAAATTTTGTTGAAATATCTTTTTTTTTTTCATGTATTACTGCCCTTCGGAAGCAACTGAAGATACTTGCATGTTTCCCAGAAGCCAAATTAAGTACAATTAACCCTGATCTTCAAATTCCAAAAGTTTTCACCCCCTGGCTCTTAATGCATCGTGTTTCCTTCTGGAGCATCAGTAAATGTTTGAACCTTTTTAATAGCTGTGTTTGAGTCCCTCAATTGTCCTAAAGAACCTGGAGGATTTTTCTGAAGAACAGTACTCAGGTTAACTGTTCAGAACAAACAAGGGACTCACAAACAACCATCACAAAACAATAAAACAGTCATAGGTCATCTAGGTAACCACACACAGTATTAAGAACCTAGGGTTCCCAAACTATTGGAGGGGGTTTAATCATTTCAGCTACTTTTTTGTCTTGTGAACTACATGTAAAATATGTAAATATGTAAAATATCTTACTCAGGACAGTACTAAATAAAAAGTAACATGCATTTTGTATGATCTCTCTTAGTTTGTTAAAACTTCATATTTTAACAGATTCTTACATAAAACTGTATATACAATTTCCTGCAAATATGTCCCATTAAAGTATGTGATATAAAATAGCTTGTAAGTGTCATTTTATGTTAATTTCAAATACTTACGGTAGCAGCAGCTCCAAGTCTGAGGTCTGATTTATGCCGTCAGCCACCCAATTATCAGAAACCTAACTATCAGAGCACGTAAGGATGGGAAAAAGAATGGGAGATAAAAGAGGAGGGTGTTATTTCTCGTCGTAGCATATTTCTTATTGAAACCCCACACACGCTTTTTATTTCTCCACACTGCAGTCCTGTGACATTATCGCTGGCCTCAACATATAACAGAAAAGCTACATTAGCTTATTTTTGCCTTCGATTAAATCTCATATCTCTCATAAAGCAATTTTCCCATAAAACACAGATAATACATGACCGGGAAAGTCTCCAGCAGGGAGGATGGTCCGTGCATTATAGATGCATTGCCACCGCTTGGCCTTCTCTCTCTCTGAGGAATAGAATTAAACTCGTGTCCCATAGCTCATAGCGGTTCAGAGGCGGCAGATGCGTCGGTATGAATAGAGAGGGTGTTTGTGATCCAATCAAAGCAGTACATCACCTTGACAAGGGCGCTAGTCGGGTCCCTAAACCCACATGCGCAAAGACAATGACGCACACTCATACGCGCCGAATATCTGATAAAAACTGAATAAAATGAAACCGCTGATATTATGAACACAGCGCCGGTTGTCTTGGGAACTAGACGTGAAGCCTATCCGGAAGTGATCTAAATTATAAACGCTTCCCACCTTCAAGGTTGTACGTTTGGATTTCGAGACACGCCGTTCATTTTCCTGAAGAGCAGTTAAATCTTTTTATGCTCATTTGGGAGGTTTTCTTTGTTGTATTAAATTTATTCAGCCGATAGACCTTGACCTGGTGTAAATGAGCGCTACTTCCTCTGCTCTGAACTCAATAATTGATGAAGGCGGTTGTGTTTCTGTGAATTGAGAGTTGGAAACAATCAATTCCAAACAGGAGAGGAAAAACATCCCTCTTAGGAAAGGTAGAACTTTTTAACATTCTCTTCAGGGAAACCGACAGGTTTGAGATAATGCTTATTGTGGCTCGTTCCTCCAAAGCACCGGTCTCATTTTCTGCTCCCTGAGGTGTCTTTTGCTGATGGAGATCTTCAGCGCTGTCTGCCGTGATATACTCACCGTGGGACAATGAGACCGACATTTTAAACAGCCTTTGATCGGATAGAAACATTCAGGAGGTATACATTTGCTTTTTCTCTTGTTTTTCCTGGCTCGCTGATTCTCTTCACGTGGCATTTTTATTTATCGCAATCATTTGGGGGCGAAAATACGGGTTTATTTTGGTTGCAGTGGGAGATTTTTGTCTTCATAGCAGGCTGATATGTGGGAAACATGGCCTTCTGTGCAACGGTTTATCTCAGTGAAGATACACAGGCGGAGATGGAGACTCTTCCACCCTCCAAAAATGTAAAGCACACCTCGGGGGATCTGGGGAGGTCATTCGTCATGTAGACGTTGAACAAAGAATTCATGTTCATCATTATTTGTATACCTGCCACGCTCATTTTTTAGGCTTGAAGCTACCTTCGCCTCTTTAGAGGTAACAAAAGGCTGCTCATTTGTATCGTGAGTGTGGCATCACTGTGGTACTAGTACTCATACTTTAGGTTATAGATTTGAAGGAGCTTCTTATGTATTCACATCCTGTACAGATATGAATGATTCTGAAATCACTCGGGTTATTCAGAAATATACGGTTAATATGTTTTGGTGAATGATAAAACCAGCAACAAATACATGAATAAAAGCAGGTACTCAAGCAATATCTAAGAACCAGAATATCATTAGTATGTTTTTTTTTTTTGTGCACGGGCAGCTCCACTGTTTTAAAATACCAAAAGCATTATTTTAGTATTACATATAAATGTTATTGTGATTTTTAGTAATGTTTTGAATTACACTGCCATTCAGACATTTGAGATTTACTTATTTACTTGATCCAAAATACAGAAAAAACAGTAATATTGTGTTAAAATAATGGTTTATATTTTAAAATATTGTACAATTATTTTAAAATTTAATTTATTCCTGTGATCAAAGCTGAATTTTCAGCATCATTACTCAGTCTTCAGTGTCACATGGTCCTTTAGAAATCATTCTAATATGCTGATTTATTATCAATGTTGGAAACAGTTATGCTGCTTAATATTTTTTTGTAACCTTTGACTTTTTTTTCAGGATTCTTTTAGTAAAAAGTTTTTCAAAGCATTTATTCAAAAAAGAAATCTTTTCGAGCAATATAAATCACTTTTTGCCATTTTAACACATCCTTGGTGAATAAAAGTATTAATTTATTTTAAAAAAAAGGAGAAAAATTCACTGACCGCAAACTTTTAAATGGTAGTTTATATTGTTAGAAAAGATTTCTATTTAAAATAAATATATATATTTAAGTATA
>JAHKKF010508448.1:0-14048 GCA_019740295.1 Labeo calbasu
CTTTTTTTTTTATGTGGCTTGAGATCAATAGCACATCAGTTCAAGACCTCAGGCGCTGAACCACACGCATTCAGGCCAGACCTGCTCTGTATGCTCAGCAACGCATAACTAACCTATAGAAGTCAGTCTCTCCAGACGCAGAAGCTGATTGAGATAAGAGCTCAGTCTGTCTTTGTTCTGCTAGCTCGACTGCTTTCCTCTCGCTCAAAGAGCGTCTGGAAGACCGACTGATGTGATATGTTCTCCTTGAGAAACGACACTCTCCTGCAGGAAGATAGGGGCTGTTTGTCTGAAAGCACTCATTCTCCTCTCCATTTTCTCTGTACCAGAGATCCCTCTTCTTTTCCCCTTGTCTCTCTGTTTCAATATAGATATAGTTTGTTTATGGCTGGAAAGTTCAAAGCAGCCATAGGCAGACCATCACTGGGTGATTCTATCAGCTCGTGCATTTTTGGTGCACTGAAGAACAAAGCCAGACACTGTTGTTTCTCAATTAAAACACAAATACCATGCCTTTTCTTGATATGAAAGGCGCTTTTCTTAATGTTTTGTGATTGAGATGCTAATATTGCATAAAAACTGTTTGGTTATGAAAGTAGTTGGTTATTAAGGAGGCATCCATCGACCAAGTTCTTGTTGTGAGTATGATGAATATGCATCATGGCATATTTGGTCTTTGACTTTGTATGCAATTAAAATCAAAGCTTTTTTACACCCCTCAAGCTGTGGTGGGCCATTTGTGCATTAGTGGATAATGGGTGGGATTACTGCATATTATCTGCTCATTTATAATTGGCTGACTTGTAGAATTCTTATGGGAGTTAAGGGGTCTTCTTGAAACCACTGACCTGAATATAATTTGCTCAGCAACTGCTGAGAATCTCCTTGGCTTATTGCTCAAGGTTGAAAAATGCCATGTTTCTTCAAGGAAAATCCAAGAAGTGAGTTAAACTTGAAATTAAGTGTACATTCTACACTAATCTATTTTCTAAATGCATCTCATTGATGTCATTGTGAAAGATTTATACGTGTTTCTTTCTTCCTTTCATTTTAAACTTAAACCTCTGGTTTCACAAACAAGGTTTAAGCCTAGTCCTAAACTAAAATGTAAGTCTGAGCTGTTAACTGAGAGAAACTTGCACTGATCTTGAAATAAATCAGTGCCTTTGTGTTGTCTTTAGATGCACACCAGTATTGTTTTTTTCTAAGGCACGTTTATAAAAATGACTTAAATGTCCTAATTGAACAATGGCCTGATCCTGGCTTAGTCCAAACCCTGTCTGTGAAACCGGGCTGTAATTTTTAAAACTTAACTTGAGACTTTTCTCTGGTGACATATACTGGATTTCTCCAGGCATTCTGTCTGCTTAAACCCTCTAATTGACCACATTTTAGTTGGTTATGTTGTCAAATGTGGTTTTAGGTTTCAAATAACCTTCAAATATGTCATGGAAATTGCACATTTGATTTGATTTTGAGTAATATTGTTTGTCACTTCACCGAAGAGCTCTTGTTGTTGAGTGCATGACGCTTGGTCTCTTGTATTCTGTACGTGAAAACCGTGCAAGCAGGTGTGTGAACCCTTCAACAGCCCTTCAATGTTTTCTTTGGCAAGGGAAATAAGGTGGCCAAGGTCAGACGCCCCATGTCTCTAGACTTAAACATGGAAAACTACAGAGACTCTGTCGCCCTCTTCAAATGCTGACGTCTTAAAACGTGGCAGACAAAGAATCTTTTCGCTTTCCGATGACAAAAATGCCCTATTTTAACAGGCCGAGACTGTGTGAGTCATAGGGCGAAGGAAATGACCTGACATCATGTCCGCAATTAATTTGGAGGTGCGCTCTGTTCCTTTCAGGAGACGTCTTGGCACGTCTACGCAAGTCATTTTTTTGGCCGAAGTAGAAGTCCATTACTCTGGTGGAGTCACTTTAGAGCAAAACAACTTATTTTATTTGGAAGGTCGCGTTCAAAATCAAACATGCCCAAGCTGAAGGAAAGTCAGCGGTATAAAGGATTCCTTCTCAACCCTGTATTTAATTTAGAGTTTAGTTAGGTAAGCAGGTTGCGGGGCGTAAACCAGGAGGAAAACAGCAGCTCAGTACTTGCTGTTTTTTTCCAAAGAGTCATTTTCCAGAAGCTCTGCAGACGGAGGTCTCTCCCTCTCTCCGGAACGACAAAACAGGTGGTTCAATCTCTAGATAAACAAATGAGCTGCAAAACAGTATCCACCACATTTGACTCGCTGCCAGTCTTGCAAATTTAAATACTAGACAATACACGGCATCTGATTTTCCCTAACAATCATACCTTCGCCCTGCTTACTCTTAGGTAGCATATTGAACACAAACAGAATAGCATCAGTGTCCAGTGCTGGGATAGAGGGTTTGGCATGGAGGGCATGCTTGATTTATGGAGCAGGAAGCCACTTGGCATGAGCACTAAACCTCTGCATGAGCCACCTGTCCATTACGACACATTACTTGCTTGCATCTGTGCGACGTTTAGCGCTAAGGAGAAAAACAGACTCCTTCTTATTGAAAGCTCCCTTGGAACAAACAGTGAACCTGCAGTCACATCCGAGTGACAAAAAGTGGGGTTTCAAACTAATCTGTCTTGACATGCAATCGCTGAAATGCGCCAAATCAACAAGGTTTTTGTTTCGCAGGAAAAGAAAACTCATCTCTCTGGAACCCGATCTTGTTTTTTGCAGTAATGAGGAATCGCTTTTACAAAGCTAAACCTTGAAAACAATGTGGGAGGGAAAAGGAAATTTCATCCTCTGCTGAAAATGAGCACAGGGACCTCTGAAGTAGACAAAAGACAGTCAACAGAGAGTGACTGAGCAAAAAAACATCCATGTAACCCGAGTTAACGACCACCTGACCTTTTTAAGTCGCCCGCCCTTCCCCCCTTGCTGTTTGTAAGTTAAACCGCTCTGTTATTACAGCTTAGCTGTCTCTTTATCCAGTCTGTGAGAAAGGAAATGAATTTCATCCTATAAATATAAACGTATCACCTTGGAAAGACCTTATCTGTGGCCGAGAAAATATGACTTAGTCATTTATATTCCTATCTGGTGAGCGCGAGTCGTGAACCTCCCAGTTAAAAATGGGGTTAAAGCTAGATCCACATTCTTAACCTAATTTGTTGGACTTTTTAGCTTTTTAGTTTTTTCGATTCACTAATCCATATGCGCTGTAAATATAAGCCTGGTTTGTTGGGTTTACAATTGATGAAAAGCACATTTAACCATTTCTATTTCACCCAAAGGCACATAAAATGTTTCAATAAAATGGTTATTTCTGCCATCTTTCTTAAATGAAAATCTTTCGGCACACCAGGGGAAAATATTATCCTTGCCGTACCACATATTTCTCATAATATCTTGTAAGATATTGTTTCATATGCAGATATAAATATTTAAATTTAACATCAATTTTAGCAATTATGTTTTTTTATAAACCCAAAACTTTTTCAAGTAAACTTTAATATAACAAAACAGGCTCCTCTGGCAGCTGTATGCTGACAGTTTATCTTCACACGATTCTTGTTTGTCTACAGCAGCGACATCTGCCTCTGTTCGACATGGTCTCAAACAGCTGGTGAAAAATCGCCATGGAAACACGCATTCCTTTTGATGGGAGTAATTGGAAGGGGAGGGGTCTATCGGGTCGACTGTCTCCCCTCCCCCTCCATCCCTGACTCTGTCTTCACCCCTCCTGCTGCATATGTGGCACACAATACCTCAACATTGTGTTGCTCTGAGTGCCACGATACACAGTTTAGGTTAAAACTTTCAATACGAACATTCGCTTGGTAAATAATATGTTTGCATACATTTAAACAAAAAAATTACCTCATGAATGTATATGCAACACACAAAGTTTATATAAAACAACAGACACCTGTTTCCAGATTGAGGTCAGTGCTTTTAGTAAATCTGTGCTTTCATTACATGCACATAGGAATTTGACCTTTACCACCTTAGAATCTTCTTAACATGCAAGTAGGACAAAAATCAAGCTACTATCATTAAGAACTGTTTTGGAGATAAGTTTTAAAAGTGTTAGTAAATGAACACTTGATTGTGAGAGTTTATTCGTTTTTCTTACTCGGGATGTAAGAATGGAAAGAGGACGCAAACGAATGCTCTTACCTTCTGTCCGTCTTACGGAGAAGCCAGAGGAGAAGTCAGCTGGTGAAAGGGTCTGAAACTATCTAACAGCAACACAAGTTCACACAGAAGACATTTGCTGTGGGCAGGTCCGGTCAACCCCCTTCCCTTCACTCGGTTAGGGTGGGACGTCCCACTGTTAACTCTGTGTATCCAACTCACGTGGACCTTTATACTTAATGTATACTCTCCACTACAAACTTTTAACTAAATTCATGTTTGCACTTATTATCAGTATTAGTAATCTTGTTAAACGTTACTTTGTTTAATAGTTGAGGAAAACTGCTCCGTATCATAACATTTTATTGCTAAAAGCAATATTTTTAGTAAACTTAACGGCTTCCGAATGGAAGATCATAATTTGTGCCTAATCTACAAAAAATCCCCCTTCCAGCTAAGTATTATTGAATTAAGCTTCGTGTCAGATCATGCAAGTTAGTGCTGAAGCAAAGAAAGACTGAATAACAAAGAAAACTGGTTTGGGTTTGTCCACTTGGATGTGCCTTTTAGTCTTTTGTTGAAACTAAAAACCAAAAGCATCATTGCTTTAGTTAAACTAAAGTTTATAGCAAACACTAAGCGAATGTAACCTAAGCTCCAGTATTTTAAAAAAAGGAAAATAAACTAATTTCAAAAAGCCATAACATAGGCCTACACGAAACTGTACTTGCTTTATGTGAGGGAAAGATCAAATGTAGTAATCATTTTATAAATCTGTTGCTACCTACATGATTCCTATATGTTATTATATGCTATATATGTGCTTTTCATCTTTGTTACACCTGGACTACCCTAGTAAAAAAGTAATAGATTTAAAATGCATTTATTTTATACTAGGTATAGTTCAAATCTATTAATATTTACTTACTGTTATAAAAACTGTAATTAAACTTGATTTGTACTTGTGCACAATGCACATTTCCTAATATTAAGCCTAAAATATGTTTTAACGTCACTATTGATAAGGATTGTATGATCTTTATATAATATCGGTCTTTAAATCAAAATATTTAAAGTGTACCTTAAGTATACTTACAACAGTTCCACTTTAGCACAATAAAATATACTTCAACCCTACTTCCGAACAACTAAAGTGCGTTAAGTACAAAATTAGTTGTTCCAATTTAGCAGACTTTAAGTATGCTAAAAGTACAATTGCGTATTTTTATTAAGCGCATAATATGTGAATGTATTTGTAGTATACTTAGCATAAAATAAATGTATTTTGAATACATATTTATTTTTCACTAGGGGTATCATTGCTTTAGTTAGACTAAAGTTTAAACAAATCTGAGCAAAATTAATTTAAAGCTACTGATAAAAATGTTCTTATTTACAATATAAAATAAATAAATAAACAAATAAATAACAGCCATAACATAGACCTATATGAAACTGTACTTGTTTTATAAAAGGGAAAGATAAAATGTATGAATCGTTTTATAAATATTTTGCTACTCCGGCACAATATTTGATGTAAGATTCCTCTGTCGTATTATACACTATATATGTTCTTTTTTCGTCTTTGATTTATCGAAAAGGAAGCAAAAAGACCTGGACTAGAAATGTTTCTGATGTTCAGTCAATTAAGGTCAAATGAGTCAGTGATTTTCTGCATTGAATCTCTGTCAAACACAAGCCGTTTTGTGATTAAACTCATATATGATCCTAAAGAGCAAAACATAACACATAATCTATACTGGCTGACCGTAAATATAGCATGTATTTCATATGGGCAGCACATTTTTTTTCTTTTTTGGAAAGAGAGTGTCAAATGGTTGAATCCTCAGGAAAAAAAAATCAGGTCTGAGAATCCAGGGGCCATCCCACTGTACTGTCTCTTAGTTTTTTGTGTCCTGACCAGCAGACTAAACTAATCTCACCTAGTGTTTCATTCCGCCCATGAGGCGTCTGCCTAAATTCGCAGTTCGCTCTGCTGTGGATTGCTAATGTCTGTACTTTCTGAGTGTGCAGAGCGGTAAGGAGAGAAACATCTGGATGAGACAACGCTGGAAAAAAATAGTTTCTCTGCAACGTGGCATTTTCCATTCTGGCCTGTGCAGACATTGAAAGCAAGGCCACGGAGGAGGTGTAATTATTCTATGCACTGCAGACGTGGCGCTGTCTGTGGGATCTGAGAAGATCACAAAGGGTCACAGACTCCTTGAAATTTATAACAGCAATTGAAACACATTTCAATTTCAAATACACATTTCTATTACACAGAACAAAAGATGAAGAAAAAAAGAATGCATAAAAGAAACAAAACCTAGATGTGTGTGTATATACAATATAGAGAAAGGAAAATTATAGTAAAATAAAAAATAAGTCTTTTTTTTTGTATTATCATTAGAAAAAAAATTGTGTTAGAAATGTTGCAAAAATCTTTTACAATTTTACTTCACTCTTATTAATAATATGTGTTTTGAAAATGTGTCAGAATATTACATCACAAATGCTGGCTCTTGATTTATTTTGAAAGAAACCCTCTTTGGTTGGTTTACAGGAAACACCTCTCTTGGGTCCTGTCTGAATATAGCTTGATTCTGAATTACACACCAGACGGTGGGATTTCGACCACCATTTCCTCAATAAAGTTCCACAGGCTCTTCAAAGATTCACATCCTTTAAAGAACAAGGTCTCTTTTCATCCTAGTTCCTGTTTAGACTTTATATAACTGGACCAGAAAATAATATCAACACTGGACGGGAATATATCATCACACATTAGTTTACTGTACGTCTACATAGGAGGATGTGTGCGTAAATCATATGCTTTGTAGATCAGTAATTAAAACTGTTAGAGTTCAACATATTACGTAACTTAGAATGTCAGTACATAAAGCAATACGTTTCACCCTCAAAAAAAAAGTTGTGATGGCAAGTATAATGACAGAATGTGTTTGGCAAGAGAAACCTCTCTTTGTCATTACGTCAGCTGAAAGGAGCCCACACAAACTGAATGTGTCTTTTGACAGTGAACTGTCTCATTGTCTCAAGAGCTGCTCTGTGATTTGGAAATGGACCCCGTCATCTGCCAGTGTGGCTACTGCGTAAACTACTGCCACAAAACACAGACACTATTTATGAGATCCAGGTGCATAGTATAATAGATACTGCAAACACTGAATTCAGCTTCACTCTGGAAACAGACTTTGAGGACAGGTCTCTTGTTCAAGGACACAGTGGTTTTTGCTAAATAACTTAAATTCGTTCATTTAAAACTTAAAACCTTAGTGTCCTCTGCACAAAACTACTCACATATAAGGGCTAATGAACCCATTCTGCTGTTATCACCACAATAAACCCTAGCTATGGCAAGCCATTTTGACTTTTAATCACTTCCAATCACTTTAATCACTTTCTAGTGGAAAGTGTTGATATTGGGAATAGAATTTTCACTAGTAACAGTGGGAATTGTTGATATCAGGAATGGAATTTTTACTAGTACAAATGATAATTCTTGACATTGGAAATGGAATTTTCATTAGTAACAGTTGGAATTCTCGATATCAGGCATGGAATTTTTACTAGTACAAATGATCATTTTTAATTTCCGAAATGGAATTATTACTAGTGGGAAGTGTTGATATCTGCAATGGAATTTTCACTAATAACAGTGGGAATTTTTGATATCAGGAATTCAGTTTTATTAGCACGAATGATAATTCTTGATATCAGGAATGGAATTTTCATTAGTGGGAATTCTTGATATCAGGAATAGAATTTTACTAGCACAAATGATAATTCTTGATACTGGGAATGGAATTTTCACTAGTAACAGTGGGAATTCTTGATATCAGGAATGGAATTTTAAATAGTAGCAATCAAAATTTTTAATGTTTGAATTTTTACTAGCTCAAATGATCATTCTTGATGTCGGAAATCGAATTTTCACTAGTAACAGTGGGAATTCTTGATATCAGGAATGGAATTTTAAATAGTAACAATCAAAATTTTTAATGTTTGAATTTTTACTAGCTCAAATGATCATTCTTGATATCGGAAACGGAATTTTCACTAGTAACAGTGGGAATTCTTGATATCAGGAATGGAATTTTTACTAGCACAAATGATAATTCTTGATATTGGGAATGGAATTTTTACTAGGAACAATAGGAATGATTGATATCAAGAATGGAACTTTACTAGCACAAATGATAATTCTTGATATCAGGAATTCAATTTTTACTAGTAAAAACATGAATTCTTGATATCAGCACTCACAATACTCACAATAGTATTACATTTAATTGCAAAATTATACTATTTAAAATGCAATTACAAATGAAATCGCTTAAAATCTTACTCATTCATTATCTTAAAACATTCCTTTAAGACAAAATATCCATTGGATAGCCTGTATTACACAAGATGAACACTGTATTACAGTATATATAGTTCTATATATAGTTGTGTTTGTATGAAATGAGAGACATAAAAGTAACACCAGTTTCAGTTACCCGCATGAGGTCCACAAATTAAGTTGCAAAATCAAGTACATGAATTTTAACAAAATTATTGCAGCCTGTGGAGTGTACTGACAGTATTAATCTCAATAAACTATGGTGTGCTATACGCAGATTAAGCCATGGATTTAACAGCACTGTCAGTGATGCTGCAAATCCTTTTTAGTGTAGGATTAGATGTAATCTGTGGCTATAAAGTGGCCATCTTATCCGAGAGTGAAGAGATGTTGAGGTATTAAAGTAAAAAATGTGTCGTGATGAGAACTCTGTATGGCTAAAGGAGCAGAAGGCAATAGTGTGCGCTAGACAAAATACAATAGCGCTTCCTCTGTATGCCTTATTTCCTTTTCTCCACAGATGACTTGGACAGATAGACGTGGAGAGAAAACATCTGGGCATCGATTCAGGAAGATGATAATGGTAAGCTGACAGATGGAGCAAATGGACAGAATAGTGAGCACGTCATGATTGTGTCCTGGACTAACTGGATCAGAATGCAGCGGTGTGGGCGTGAGAGGCTGTCAGTGGGACGGGTTGTTAGTGGTTGGTCCAGATCTGCTGCTGAAGGTGACCTGGTGACGTGTACATTAAAGGCTTGAAGCCTAGGAATTATGTTCAGGTTGTGCTTAAACTGATACAGTGAGACTCACACATGAAGGGCTTGCCTAACTGTCATCAAAATAACATCCTTATGCTAATAGTCAGCGTTCTGATGTTGAATTACAGGGTGATTTTTATATGTGGATGTCTTAACTTTAAGTGAGAGTTAGCTCAGATGTAGGGCTTTTTGCACTGTGCTTAACTTTGGGTTATAATTGTTCTAATCCCCGCTTTTAACCCTGGTAAAGTATGTTCACATTTGTAATTTAGAAGTGGGGTTATGAAAACCAAGTCCAGAGCAGTGGTGCAAACAGCGTTAAACGATGAGGTGTTAGAATGCTTAGCAACAAATAAACAATTGTGTGCCTCATATTCACTTGCTTTGGATTTTTACTAGTACAAGTATAATTCTTGATATCAGGAATGGAATTTTTACTAGCACAAATGATAATTCTTAATATTGGAAATGGAATTTTCAGTAGTAACAATCTGAATTTTTAATGTTTGAATTTTTACTAGCACAGATGATAATTCTTGATATCAGACATGGAATTTTCACAAATAACAACTGGAATTCTTGATATCAGAAATGGAATTTTCACAAGTAACAATTGGAATTCTTGATATCAGAAATGGAATTTTCACTGGTAACCGCTGGAATTCATGATATCAGAAATGGAATTTTCACAAGTAACAATTAAAATTCATGATATCAAAATGGAATTTTCACTGGTAACAGTGGGAATTCATGATATCAGAAATGGAATTTTCACAAGTAACAATTGGAATTCTTGATATCAGAAATGGAATTTTCACAAGTAACAACTGGAATTCGTGATATCAGAAATGAAAATTTTCACAAGTAACAATTGGAATTCTTGATATCAGAAATTAAATTTCCACTCGTAACAATCTGAGTTTTTGATATTTGAAGTTTTAATAGCACAAATTATAATTCTTGATATCAGAAGTGGAATTTTTATTATATAATAACAGTGGGGATTCTTGATATCAGGAATGGGATTTTACAAATACAAATAGTAATTATTAATATTGGAAATTAAAACTTTCACAAGTAACAATTGGAATTCTTGATATCAGAAATGGAATTTTCACAAGTAACAATTGGAATTCTTGATATCAGATTTTTTTTATCAGGAATGTAAGTTTTTCTAGTACAAATGATAATTGTTAATACTGGAAATGGAATATTCACTAGTAGCAATGGGAATTATTGATATCAGAAATGGAATTTGTCACTAGTAACAATCTGAATTTTTGATGTTTTAATTTTTACTAGCACAAATTATAATTTTGATATCAGAAATGGAATTTTCACTAGTAACAGTGGGAATTCTTGATATCAGGAACTAAATTTTTGAAAAGCATCATTTATTTCAGTCAACGTGTCTTACTAACAAGAAACTCTTCTTCCAACTAAAGCTCGTAGTATGATGTGTTGCTGCTTGCAAATTTTCGTTGAACTATGTTGGAAACTTGCAACCATAGTTGGCTAACAATGCTTTTCGGAAACACACCCCAGCACACTGATATCATCACACAAATCTCAAATGTTGTTTTAGTCATTCTTAAAGGCCTAAGCCAAAGTCTGTCATCAAAATCATTTGGTATAATTACCTCCCACAACCTTTTCACGCAATTGCAATCCCAAATATCAGGCATCCGCCTCCGAACACATTATAACATGACAGCATTTGTTACAGTGTCTGCATGCTCTGAGGCGCAAATCATTTACACTGTAGGAAAAAAAGAGCCACAGGCTTCCCCGCTTGCTGCATTTTTATTATTGGTACTTTGCACCATTTCCCCATGTAGGAAGTGACAATTTTATTCTCTGGAACACATAGGATGGAAACAGTTAAATTCGCAACTTTGGATGGAAACATAGCTACTGACACCACAAATATGCAAATAAGAATGTTAACCCAGGGTTTAAAGTACAGTGTGAAACCCAGGTTTATCTGGGATTAATTGTTAACCCCGTATGAGCAGTTTGAAACGTGAAGCAAAATAATCCAGGATTTTGTTTACTGGGGTAGTGAAAAGCAAATTTAGCAAGAAGAAAATCAGGGATCTAAAATCCAATTTTAACAGAAAAGAAAAAACCAGAAAGAAATTCAACAACGAACATGAGAATGTTCACTAGACTTTTGGACCCCACAGTACATTTAAGTTAGAAACAAAATGACTTCAGGCTAAACAGGAGAACTGCAAAATGATCAGTCCTAATTTTCCCTTTCCCATTTATCTTTCCTTTTCCCCATTTTCTCTCCTAATGTGAGAACAACACTTCAATCATCTCAATGCGGCTCATTTTTAATCAGTTATTTTTAAAATGACATTCCCGAAGGCCAGTTATTCTGTAATAATCCCCACAAGGAGCATTCGATACAGAAGACATTTAAAACATTTGACAGCGGCGATGACAAGAATATTAAGAGTGAAAATATGATCTCATAAAAACGTCCTTGCGTTGCCACCTCAGCAGCTTTCTTCAGAAATCTGAATGGAATGAATAATCCATAGAGTCTTCCTACTAAACATCATTTAAAGACAGAAATTAAAGCGGCGTTTAATCAAACCCCAGTGTTCATAATTAGCTTCAGTTTTGGCTCCATCTGTTAAGCTTTTTAGCAGCTAATTTAGCACATAACCAATAACTGCAAACCTGTTATAATTTACTCATGACTATATAAAATGAGGGCAATTGTTTCATTTTTTACCTATGCAAAAAATTCTGTTTAGTTGTTTAGTAAAATACTAAATGACAACAGACACTAAACTCAAGCATCCACCACAGCTTAGAATTATGTATAAATAATTACTCAAGAGCCTCACTTTCCTATAGGAACAACCTGAGGGTGAGTAAATGATTTTCGAGAGACCTACCTTGAGCATTTGGCCATTTGTGATACATTTCAGTTGTTTTAAGCATAAATTCTTATTTTTGAAAACACTGGGCATTTATTGAGAAGTTTGCACACTAATTAGAACAGGGTGTGCTGTACTGCTGTTCTTCTGCTACACTGGATGCTTCTTGCCTTGATGAGCGTGCATGATTACACTTGTCTCTACCTGCATGGCATCTCACTCTATAGTCACGTCTTCCAGGCTCAAAATCTTGAGAAAGGAAGGAATTCTTTTTCAGTGCCCCAAGTGGCATTTTTCAGCTGATTTTATCCTGTGCAAAAACGTTGCTGTTTTCAAAAGCACCAAGTGGAAAAAATCCAAATATTCTATAGAGCAGCAGTTGTTTGAGACTGGATTTGACCAGGACTTAGATGCTCGGATACTGTCCTGAAACAGTAGTAGTTCATTTGTAAAGGCGTTGGTGTGAATAGGGAAAGCCCTGTTTGAGCCTGTCACCAAGCGGTTGTGTCTGAACATGATGCTTTTGTGTGCACGTTTTATGAGTAATATTTAAGTATTAAGTTTATGAATTTCACTGAATTTCATCATGCTTATTTGATTTGCTCTCCTCATTTGTTTCATTCACTAAACTGAGCCTTGTTAAGCATTAAACAATTTAACCTGGTGCCTACTGCAGCAACAGATTATGAAAATATGGAAGAATTTGAGCATTACCATTAGAGCAGACTAAAAAAATATATGTTTAATGTTTATTTTCTGCAGTCTGTCCTGAGAAAGAATCTAACAGTATGAATTTTGCTGCAATGCTGCCTGGTCAGCTGAGGATATTCAGGCATAAGCAGTGACCTTTAATGGTACTTTTAAATCAACTTATATTTAGGCAAAGAATTTTTCCAGTTTGAAAGGATTTAATAGTATTGCATTATTTCAAATATTATTATTATTTTTTTTTTATCATGACTGAAAACATTCCAAAAAATTTTAAATTAGCCAATGAAAACATTAAAAACGTATTAAATCAGCCAATTAAAAATGCATTTTAAGACATGAAGTCATAAAATGTAAATATGTAAATAAATGTAAATATGTTATTTTAAATGTATATTATTCTTATTGTTCTAATTTTTTAAATAATGACTGAAGAAAAAATGTTTTTATTTCATATAAATAAGTCAAAATGCATGAATAGTCATCAAACTGAACGGCATACGTGTTTACTCCCATGCAGTGAGCACGCAGCCCTCATATCACAGTATGGAGCAGACACATGTCTGGTGATTTCTATCTGCAGTACATTTAGATTGCAGACAGACACGTCCAAAGCAAATACTTTATTCTTCATCTATCCAACATTTCAGGCTGTCTGAGAACTGCTGTCATGTTTACATTTTCTGCAGCAGTTTCACAGTATCTGCTGTATAATAAGTCAGTGTGAATTGCTATTGCTATTTTATTTTTCAACGTGGAAGTGAGCTATTTGGCTATTTTCTTTAAATGTGCAAGACTTCCGATGCATTAAGTTACTTTTAAAAGTAATACATTAAAATATGTTACTTCCTAAAAAAAGTAACTAATTGTGTTACATAGTTATCTTTTATGGAAAGTAATGTGTTACTTTTGCGTTACTTTTTCTCATCTGGGTTGGGTTTGCCTGTTGTTTTTAATATAAACTGTTCTATTTTTGGCAAATGTAAAAGCTCTTTAACATCAAGAGTGAATTGAATAAGCCTCAGGCTGAGGAAATTAAAGAACAAAAATTGACATATAATGTACTCACCCCCTTGTCATCCAAGATGTTCATGTCTTTCTTTCTTCAGCCATAAAGAACTTATGTTTTTTGAGGGAAACATTTCAGGATTTTTCTCCATATAATGGACTGATATGGTGCCCCAATTTTGAACTTCCAAAAT
>JAHKKF010508449.1:0-14092 GCA_019740295.1 Labeo calbasu
CTTTTTTTTTTATGTGGCTTGAGATCAATAGCACATCAGTTCAAGACCTCAGGCGCTGAACCACACGCATTCAGGCCAGACCTGCTCTGTATGCTCAGCAACGCATAACTAACCTATAGAAGTCAGTCTCTCCAGACGCAGAAGCTGATTGAGATAAGAGCTCAGTCTGTCTTTGTTCTGCTAGCTCGACTGCTTTCCTCTCGCTCAAAGAGCGTCTGGAAGACCGACTGATGTGATATGTTCTCCTTGAGAAACGACACTCTCCTGCAGGAAGATAGGGGCTGTTTGTCTGAAAGCACTCATTCTCCTCTCCATTTTCTCTGTACCAGAGATCCCTCTTCTTTTCCCCTTGTCTCTCTGTTTCAATATAGATATAGTTTGTTTATGGCTGGAAAGTTCAAAGCAGCCATAGGCAGACCATCACTGGGTGATTCTATCAGCTCGTGCATTTTTGGTGCACTGAAGAACAAAGCCAGACACTGTTGTTTCTCAATTAAAACACAAATACCATGCCTTTTCTTGATATGAAAGGCGCTTTTCTTAATGTTTTGTGATTGAGATGCTAATATTGCATAAAAACTGTTTGGTTATGAAAGTAGTTGGTTATTAAGGAGGCATCCATCGACCAAGTTCTTGTTGTGAGTATGATGAATATGCATCATGGCATATTTGGTCTTTGACTTTGTATGCAATTAAAATCAAAGCTTTTTTACACCCCTCAAGCTGTGGTGGGCCATTTGTGCATTAGTGGATAATGGGTGGGATTACTGCATATTATCTGCTCATTTATAATTGGCTGACTTGTAGAATTCTTATGGGAGTTAAGGGGTCTTCTTGAAACCACTGACCTGAATATAATTTGCTCAGCAACTGCTGAGAATCTCCTTGGCTTATTGCTCAAGGTTGAAAAATGCCATGTTTCTTCAAGGAAAATCCAAGAAGTGAGTTAAACTTGAAATTAAGTGTACATTCTACACTAATCTATTTTCTAAATGCATCTCATTGATGTCATTGTGAAAGATTTATACGTGTTTCTTTCTTCCTTTCATTTTAAACTTAAACCTCTGGTTTCACAAACAAGGTTTAAGCCTAGTCCTAAACTAAAATGTAAGTCTGAGCTGTTAACTGAGAGAAACTTGCACTGATCTTGAAATAAATCAGTGCCTTTGTGTTGTCTTTAGATGCACACCAGTATTGTTTTTTTCTAAGGCACGTTTATAAAAATGACTTAAATGTCCTAATTGAACAATGGCCTGATCCTGGCTTAGTCCAAACCCTGTCTGTGAAACCGGGCTGTAATTTTTAAAACTTAACTTGAGACTTTTCTCTGGTGACATATACTGGATTTCTCCAGGCATTCTGTCTGCTTAAACCCTCTAATTGACCACATTTTAGTTGGTTATGTTGTCAAATGTGGTTTTAGGTTTCAAATAACCTTCAAATATGTCATGGAAATTGCACATTTGATTTGATTTTGAGTAATATTGTTTGTCACTTCACCGAAGAGCTCTTGTTGTTGAGTGCATGACGCTTGGTCTCTTGTATTCTGTACGTGAAAACCGTGCAAGCAGGTGTGTGAACCCTTCAACAGCCCTTCAATGTTTTCTTTGGCAAGGGAAATAAGGTGGCCAAGGTCAGACGCCCCATGTCTCTAGACTTAAACATGGAAAACTACAGAGACTCTGTCGCCCTCTTCAAATGCTGACGTCTTAAAACGTGGCAGACAAAGAATCTTTTCGCTTTCCGATGACAAAAATGCCCTATTTTAACAGGCCGAGACTGTGTGAGTCATAGGGCGAAGGAAATGACCTGACATCATGTCCGCAATTAATTTGGAGGTGCGCTCTGTTCCTTTCAGGAGACGTCTTGGCACGTCTACGCAAGTCATTTTTTTGGCCGAAGTAGAAGTCCATTACTCTGGTGGAGTCACTTTAGAGCAAAACAACTTATTTTATTTGGAAGGTCGCGTTCAAAATCAAACATGCCCAAGCTGAAGGAAAGTCAGCGGTATAAAGGATTCCTTCTCAACCCTGTATTTAATTTAGAGTTTAGTTAGGTAAGCAGGTTGCGGGGCGTAAACCAGGAGGAAAACAGCAGCTCAGTACTTGCTGTTTTTTTCCAAAGAGTCATTTTCCAGAAGCTCTGCAGACGGAGGTCTCTCCCTCTCTCCGGAACGACAAAACAGGTGGTTCAATCTCTAGATAAACAAATGAGCTGCAAAACAGTATCCACCACATTTGACTCGCTGCCAGTCTTGCAAATTTAAATACTAGACAATACACGGCATCTGATTTTCCCTAACAATCATACCTTCGCCCTGCTTACTCTTAGGTAGCATATTGAACACAAACAGAATAGCATCAGTGTCCAGTGCTGGGATAGAGGGTTTGGCATGGAGGGCATGCTTGATTTATGGAGCAGGAAGCCACTTGGCATGAGCACTAAACCTCTGCATGAGCCACCTGTCCATTACGACACATTACTTGCTTGCATCTGTGCGACGTTTAGCGCTAAGGAGAAAAACAGACTCCTTCTTATTGAAAGCTCCCTTGGAACAAACAGTGAACCTGCAGTCACATCCGAGTGACAAAAAGTGGGGTTTCAAACTAATCTGTCTTGACATGCAATCGCTGAAATGCGCCAAATCAACAAGGTTTTTGTTTCGCAGGAAAAGAAAACTCATCTCTCTGGAACCCGATCTTGTTTTTTGCAGTAATGAGGAATCGCTTTTACAAAGCTAAACCTTGAAAACAATGTGGGAGGGAAAAGGAAATTTCATCCTCTGCTGAAAATGAGCACAGGGACCTCTGAAGTAGACAAAAGACAGTCAACAGAGAGTGACTGAGCAAAAAAACATCCATGTAACCCGAGTTAACGACCACCTGACCTTTTTAAGTCGCCCGCCCTTCCCCCCTTGCTGTTTGTAAGTTAAACCGCTCTGTTATTACAGCTTAGCTGTCTCTTTATCCAGTCTGTGAGAAAGGAAATGAATTTCATCCTATAAATATAAACGTATCACCTTGGAAAGACCTTATCTGTGGCCGAGAAAATATGACTTAGTCATTTATATTCCTATCTGGTGAGCGCGAGTCGTGAACCTCCCAGTTAAAAATGGGGTTAAAGCTAGATCCACATTCTTAACCTAATTTGTTGGACTTTTTAGCTTTTTAGTTTTTTCGATTCACTAATCCATATGCGCTGTAAATATAAGCCTGGTTTGTTGGGTTTACAATTGATGAAAAGCACATTTAACCATTTCTATTTCACCCAAAGGCACATAAAATGTTTCAATAAAATGGTTATTTCTGCCATCTTTCTTAAATGAAAATCTTTCGGCACACCAGGGGAAAATATTATCCTTGCCGTACCACATATTTCTCATAATATCTTGTAAGATATTGTTTCATATGCAGATATAAATATTTAAATTTAACATCAATTTTAGCAATTATGTTTTTTTATAAACCCAAAACTTTTTCAAGTAAACTTTAATATAACAAAACAGGCTCCTCTGGCAGCTGTATGCTGACAGTTTATCTTCACACGATTCTTGTTTGTCTACAGCAGCGACATCTGCCTCTGTTCGACATGGTCTCAAACAGCTGGTGAAAAATCGCCATGGAAACACGCATTCCTTTTGATGGGAGTAATTGGAAGGGGAGGGGTCTATCGGGTCGACTGTCTCCCCTCCCCCTCCATCCCTGACTCTGTCTTCACCCCTCCTGCTGCATATGTGGCACACAATACCTCAACATTGTGTTGCTCTGAGTGCCACGATACACAGTTTAGGTTAAAACTTTCAATACGAACATTCGCTTGGTAAATAATATGTTTGCATACATTTAAACAAAAAAATTACCTCATGAATGTATATGCAACACACAAAGTTTATATAAAACAACAGACACCTGTTTCCAGATTGAGGTCAGTGCTTTTAGTAAATCTGTGCTTTCATTACATGCACATAGGAATTTGACCTTTACCACCTTAGAATCTTCTTAACATGCAAGTAGGACAAAAATCAAGCTACTATCATTAAGAACTGTTTTGGAGATAAGTTTTAAAAGTGTTAGTAAATGAACACTTGATTGTGAGAGTTTATTCGTTTTTCTTACTCGGGATGTAAGAATGGAAAGAGGACGCAAACGAATGCTCTTACCTTCTGTCCGTCTTACGGAGAAGCCAGAGGAGAAGTCAGCTGGTGAAAGGGTCTGAAACTATCTAACAGCAACACAAGTTCACACAGAAGACATTTGCTGTGGGCAGGTCCGGTCAACCCCCTTCCCTTCACTCGGTTAGGGTGGGACGTCCCACTGTTAACTCTGTGTATCCAACTCACGTGGACCTTTATACTTAATGTATACTCTCCACTACAAACTTTTAACTAAATTCATGTTTGCACTTATTATCAGTATTAGTAATCTTGTTAAACGTTACTTTGTTTAATAGTTGAGGAAAACTGCTCCGTATCATAACATTTTATTGCTAAAAGCAATATTTTTAGTAAACTT
The DNA here is from genome assembly GCA_019740295.1 of Labeo calbasu. Taxonomy (NCBI): domain Eukaryota; kingdom Metazoa; phylum Chordata; class Actinopteri; order Cypriniformes; family Cyprinidae; genus Labeo; species Labeo calbasu. The sequence continues at coordinate 4,512 of JAHKKF010508449.1, forward strand.
AACGGCTTCCGAATGGAAGATCATAATTTGTGCCTAATCTACAAAAAATCCCCCTTCCAGCTAAGTATTATTGAATTAAGCTTCGTGTCAGATCATGCAAGTTAGTGCTGAAGCAAAGAAAGACTGAATAACAAAGAAAACTGGTTTGGGTTTGTCCACTTGGATGTGCCTTTTAGTCTTTTGTTGAAACTAAAAACCAAAAGCATCATTGCTTTAGTTAAACTAAAGTTTATAGCAAACACTAAGCGAATGTAACCTAAGCTCCAGTATTTTAAAAAAAGGAAAATAAACTAATTTCAAAAAGCCATAACATAGGCCTACACGAAACTGTACTTGCTTTATGTGAGGGAAAGATCAAATGTAGTAATCATTTTATAAATCTGTTGCTACCTACATGATTCCTATATGTTATTATATGCTATATATGTGCTTTTCATCTTTGTTACACCTGGACTACCCTAGTAAAAAAGTAATAGATTTAAAATGCATTTATTTTATACTAGGTATAGTTCAAATCTATTAATATTTACTTACTGTTATAAAAACTGTAATTAAACTTGATTTGTACTTGTGCACAATGCACATTTCCTAATATTAAGCCTAAAATATGTTTTAACGTCACTATTGATAAGGATTGTATGATCTTTATATAATATCGGTCTTTAAATCAAAATATTTAAAGTGTACCTTAAGTATACTTACAACAGTTCCACTTTAGCACAATAAAATATACTTCAACCCTACTTCCGAACAACTAAAGTGCGTTAAGTACAAAATTAGTTGTTCCAATTTAGCAGACTTTAAGTATGCTAAAAGTACAATTGCGTATTTTTATTAAGCGCATAATATGTGAATGTATTTGTAGTATACTTAGCATAAAATAAATGTATTTTGAATACATATTTATTTTTCACTAGGGGTATCATTGCTTTAGTTAGACTAAAGTTTAAACAAATCTGAGCAAAATTAATTTAAAGCTACTGATAAAAATGTTCTTATTTACAATATAAAATAAATAAATAAACAAATAAATAACAGCCATAACATAGACCTATATGAAACTGTACTTGTTTTATAAAAGGGAAAGATAAAATGTATGAATCGTTTTATAAATATTTTGCTACTCCGGCACAATATTTGATGTAAGATTCCTCTGTCGTATTATACACTATATATGTTCTTTTTTCGTCTTTGATTTATCGAAAAGGAAGCAAAAAGACCTGGACTAGAAATGTTTCTGATGTTCAGTCAATTAAGGTCAAATGAGTCAGTGATTTTCTGCATTGAATCTCTGTCAAACACAAGCCGTTTTGTGATTAAACTCATATATGATCCTAAAGAGCAAAACATAACACATAATCTATACTGGCTGACCGTAAATATAGCATGTATTTCATATGGGCAGCACATTTTTTTTCTTTTTTGGAAAGAGAGTGTCAAATGGTTGAATCCTCAGGAAAAAAAAATCAGGTCTGAGAATCCAGGGGCCATCCCACTGTACTGTCTCTTAGTTTTTTGTGTCCTGACCAGCAGACTAAACTAATCTCACCTAGTGTTTCATTCCGCCCATGAGGCGTCTGCCTAAATTCGCAGTTCGCTCTGCTGTGGATTGCTAATGTCTGTACTTTCTGAGTGTGCAGAGCGGTAAGGAGAGAAACATCTGGATGAGACAACGCTGGAAAAAAATAGTTTCTCTGCAACGTGGCATTTTCCATTCTGGCCTGTGCAGACATTGAAAGCAAGGCCACGGAGGAGGTGTAATTATTCTATGCACTGCAGACGTGGCGCTGTCTGTGGGATCTGAGAAGATCACAAAGGGTCACAGACTCCTTGAAATTTATAACAGCAATTGAAACACATTTCAATTTCAAATACACATTTCTATTACACAGAACAAAAGATGAAGAAAAAAAGAATGCATAAAAGAAACAAAACCTAGATGTGTGTGTATATACAATATAGAGAAAGGAAAATTATAGTAAAATAAAAAATAAGTCTTTTTTTTTGTATTATCATTAGAAAAAAAATTGTGTTAGAAATGTTGCAAAAATCTTTTACAATTTTACTTCACTCTTATTAATAATATGTGTTTTGAAAATGTGTCAGAATATTACATCACAAATGCTGGCTCTTGATTTATTTTGAAAGAAACCCTCTTTGGTTGGTTTACAGGAAACACCTCTCTTGGGTCCTGTCTGAATATAGCTTGATTCTGAATTACACACCAGACGGTGGGATTTCGACCACCATTTCCTCAATAAAGTTCCACAGGCTCTTCAAAGATTCACATCCTTTAAAGAACAAGGTCTCTTTTCATCCTAGTTCCTGTTTAGACTTTATATAACTGGACCAGAAAATAATATCAACACTGGACGGGAATATATCATCACACATTAGTTTACTGTACGTCTACATAGGAGGATGTGTGCGTAAATCATATGCTTTGTAGATCAGTAATTAAAACTGTTAGAGTTCAACATATTACGTAACTTAGAATGTCAGTACATAAAGCAATACGTTTCACCCTCAAAAAAAAAGTTGTGATGGCAAGTATAATGACAGAATGTGTTTGGCAAGAGAAACCTCTCTTTGTCATTACGTCAGCTGAAAGGAGCCCACACAAACTGAATGTGTCTTTTGACAGTGAACTGTCTCATTGTCTCAAGAGCTGCTCTGTGATTTGGAAATGGACCCCGTCATCTGCCAGTGTGGCTACTGCGTAAACTACTGCCACAAAACACAGACACTATTTATGAGATCCAGGTGCATAGTATAATAGATACTGCAAACACTGAATTCAGCTTCACTCTGGAAACAGACTTTGAGGACAGGTCTCTTGTTCAAGGACACAGTGGTTTTTGCTAAATAACTTAAATTCGTTCATTTAAAACTTAAAACCTTAGTGTCCTCTGCACAAAACTACTCACATATAAGGGCTAATGAACCCATTCTGCTGTTATCACCACAATAAACCCTAGCTATGGCAAGCCATTTTGACTTTTAATCACTTCCAATCACTTTAATCACTTTCTAGTGGAAAGTGTTGATATTGGGAATAGAATTTTCACTAGTAACAGTGGGAATTGTTGATATCAGGAATGGAATTTTTACTAGTACAAATGATAATTCTTGACATTGGAAATGGAATTTTCATTAGTAACAGTTGGAATTCTCGATATCAGGCATGGAATTTTTACTAGTACAAATGATCATTTTTAATTTCCGAAATGGAATTATTACTAGTGGGAAGTGTTGATATCTGCAATGGAATTTTCACTAATAACAGTGGGAATTTTTGATATCAGGAATTCAGTTTTATTAGCACGAATGATAATTCTTGATATCAGGAATGGAATTTTCATTAGTGGGAATTCTTGATATCAGGAATAGAATTTTACTAGCACAAATGATAATTCTTGATACTGGGAATGGAATTTTCACTAGTAACAGTGGGAATTCTTGATATCAGGAATGGAATTTTAAATAGTAGCAATCAAAATTTTTAATGTTTGAATTTTTACTAGCTCAAATGATCATTCTTGATGTCGGAAATCGAATTTTCACTAGTAACAGTGGGAATTCTTGATATCAGGAATGGAATTTTAAATAGTAACAATCAAAATTTTTAATGTTTGAATTTTTACTAGCTCAAATGATCATTCTTGATATCGGAAACGGAATTTTCACTAGTAACAGTGGGAATTCTTGATATCAGGAATGGAATTTTTACTAGCACAAATGATAATTCTTGATATTGGGAATGGAATTTTTACTAGGAACAATAGGAATGATTGATATCAAGAATGGAACTTTACTAGCACAAATGATAATTCTTGATATCAGGAATTCAATTTTTACTAGTAAAAACATGAATTCTTGATATCAGCACTCACAATACTCACAATAGTATTACATTTAATTGCAAAATTATACTATTTAAAATGCAATTACAAATGAAATCGCTTAAAATCTTACTCATTCATTATCTTAAAACATTCCTTTAAGACAAAATATCCATTGGATAGCCTGTATTACACAAGATGAACACTGTATTACAGTATATATAGTTCTATATATAGTTGTGTTTGTATGAAATGAGAGACATAAAAGTAACACCAGTTTCAGTTACCCGCATGAGGTCCACAAATTAAGTTGCAAAATCAAGTACATGAATTTTAACAAAATTATTGCAGCCTGTGGAGTGTACTGACAGTATTAATCTCAATAAACTATGGTGTGCTATACGCAGATTAAGCCATGGATTTAACAGCACTGTCAGTGATGCTGCAAATCCTTTTTAGTGTAGGATTAGATGTAATCTGTGGCTATAAAGTGGCCATCTTATCCGAGAGTGAAGAGATGTTGAGGTATTAAAGTAAAAAATGTGTCGTGATGAGAACTCTGTATGGCTAAAGGAGCAGAAGGCAATAGTGTGCGCTAGACAAAATACAATAGCGCTTCCTCTGTATGCCTTATTTCCTTTTCTCCACAGATGACTTGGACAGATAGACGTGGAGAGAAAACATCTGGGCATCGATTCAGGAAGATGATAATGGTAAGCTGACAGATGGAGCAAATGGACAGAATAGTGAGCACGTCATGATTGTGTCCTGGACTAACTGGATCAGAATGCAGCGGTGTGGGCGTGAGAGGCTGTCAGTGGGACGGGTTGTTAGTGGTTGGTCCAGATCTGCTGCTGAAGGTGACCTGGTGACGTGTACATTAAAGGCTTGAAGCCTAGGAATTATGTTCAGGTTGTGCTTAAACTGATACAGTGAGACTCACACATGAAGGGCTTGCCTAACTGTCATCAAAATAACATCCTTATGCTAATAGTCAGCGTTCTGATGTTGAATTACAGGGTGATTTTTATATGTGGATGTCTTAACTTTAAGTGAGAGTTAGCTCAGATGTAGGGCTTTTTGCACTGTGCTTAACTTTGGGTTATAATTGTTCTAAACCCCGCTTTTAACCCTGGTAAAGTATGTTCACATTTGTAATTTAGAAGTGGAGTTATGAAAACCAAGTCCAGAGCAGTGGTGCAAACAGTGTTAAACGATGAGGTGTTAGAATGCTTTGCAACAAATAAACAATTGTGTGCCTCATATTCACTTGCTTTGGATTTTTACTAGTACAAGTATAATTCTTGATATCAGGAATGGATATTTTACTAGTACAAATGATTATTCTTTATATTGGAAATGGAATTTTTACTAGTGACAATAGGAATTCGTGATATCAGAAATGACATTTTTGGTAGTAACAATCAGAATTTTTAATGTTTGAATTTTTAGTAGCACAGATGATAATTCTTGATATCTGAAATGGAATTTTCACTGGTAACAGTGGGAATTCATGATATCAGACATGGAGTTTTCATAAGTAACAGTTGGAATTCATGATATCAGAAATGGAATTTTCACAAGTAACAATTGGAATTCTTGATATCAGAAATGGCATTTTCACTGGTAACAGTGGGAATTCATGATATCAGAAATGGAATTTTCACAAGTAACAGTTGGAATTCATGATATCAGAAACTACATTTCCACTAGTAACAGTATGAGTTTTTGATGTTTGAAGTTTTAATAGCACAAATTATATGTAGTAACAGTGGAAATTCTTAATATCAGGAATGGGATTTTTACTAATACAAATAATAATTATTAAAATTGGAAACTGAATTTTCACTAGTAACAATGGGAATTCATGATATCAGAAATGGAATTTTCACTAGTAACAGTCTGAATTCTTGATATCAGAATTTTTTATCAGGAATGGGAGTTTTACTAGTACAAATGACAATTCTTAATATTGGAAATGGAATATTCACTAGTAACAGTGGGAATTACTGATATCACAAATGGAATTTTCACTAGTAACAATCTGAATTTTTGATGTTTGAATTTTAACTAGCACAAATTATAATTTTGATAACAGAAATGTACTTTTCACAATAGTAATAGTGGGATTTCATGATACCAGAAATGGAATTTTCACTAGAGACAGTGGGGATTCTTGATATCAGAAATTAAATTTTTACTAGTACAAATGATAATTATTGATATCAGACATGGAATTTTCACTAGTAACAGTGGGAATTCTTGATATCAGGAACTACATTTTTGAAAAGCATCATTTATTTCAGTCAACGTGTCTTACTAACAAGAAACTCTTCTTCCAACTACAGCTCGTAGTATGATGTGTTGCTGCTTGCAAATTTTCGTTTGAACTCTGGTTTTAGGTAACACCGAATCGTTGAGCTATGTTGGAAACTTGCAACCATAGTTGGCTAACAATGCTTTTCGGAAACACACCCCAGCACACTGATATCATCACACAAATCTCAAATGTTGTTTTAGTCATTCTTAAAGGCCTAAGCCAAAGTCTGTCATCAAAATCATTTGGTATAATTACCTCCCACAACCTTTTCACGCAATTGCAATCCCAAATATCAGGCATCCGCCTCCGAACACATTATAACATGACAGCATTTGTTACAGTGTCTGCATGCTCTGAGGCGCAAATCATTTACACTGTAGGAAAAAAAGAGCCACAGGCTTCCCCGCTTGCTGCATTTTTATTATTGGTACTTTGCACCATTTCCCCATGTAGGAAGTGACAATTTTATTCTCTGGAACACATAGGATGGAAACAGTTAAATTCGCAACTTTGGATGGAAACATAGCTACTGACACCACAAATATGCAAATAAGAATGTTAACCCAGGGTTTAAAGTACAGTGTGAAACCCAGGTTTATCTGGGATTAATTGTTAACCCCGTATGAGCAGTTTGAAACGTGAAGCAAAATAATCCAGGATTTTGTTTACTGGGGTAGTGAAAAGCAAATTTAGCAAGAAGAAAATCAGGGATCTAAAATCCAATTTTAACAGAAAAGAAAAAACCAGAAAGAAATTCAACAACGAACATGAGAATGTTCACTAGACTTTTGGACCCCACAGTACATTTAAGTTAGAAACAAAATGACTTCAGGCTAAACAGGAGAACTGCAAAATGATCAGTCCTAATTTTCCCTTTCCCATTTATCTTTCCTTTTCCCCATTTTCTCTCCTAATGTGAGAACAACACTTCAATCATCTCAATGCGGCTCATTTTTAATCAGTTATTTTTAAAATGACATTCCCGAAGGCCAGTTATTCTGTAATAATCCCCACAAGGAGCATTCGATACAGAAGACATTTAAAACATTTGACAGCGGCGATGACAAGAATATTAAGAGTGAAAATATGATCTCATAAAAACGTCCTTGCGTTGCCACCTCAGCAGCTTTCTTCAGAAATCTGAATGGAATGAATAATCCATAGAGTCTTCCTACTAAACATCATTTAAAGACAGAAATTAAAGCGGCGTTTAATCAAACCCCAGTGTTCATAATTAGCTTCAGTTTTGGCTCCATCTGTTAAGCTTTTTAGCAGCTAATTTAGCACATAACCAATAACTGCAAACCTGTTATAATTTACTCATGACTATATAAAATGAGGGCAATTGTTTCATTTTTTACCTATGCAAAAAATTCTGTTTAGTTGTTTAGTAAAATACTAAATGACAACAGACACTAAACTCAAGCATCCACCACAGCTTAGAATTATGTATAAATAATTACTCAAGAGCCTCACTTTCCTATAGGAACAACCTGAGGGTGAGTAAATGATTTTCGAGAGACCTACCTTGAGCATTTGGCCATTTGTGATACATTTCAGTTGTTTTAAGCATAAATTCTTATTTTTGAAAACACTGGGCATTTATTGAGAAGTTTGCACACTAATTAGAACAGGGTGTGCTGTACTGCTGTTCTTCTGCTACACTGGATGCTTCTTGCCTTGATGAGCGTGCATGATTACACTTGTCTCTACCTGCATGGCATCTCACTCTATAGTCACGTCTTCCAGGCTCAAAATCTTGAGAAAGGAAGGAATTCTTTTTCAGTGCCCCAAGTGGCATTTTTCAGCTGATTTTATCCTGTGCAAAAACGTTGCTGTTTTCAAAAGCACCAAGTGGAAAAAATCCAAATATTCTATAGAGCAGCAGTTGTTTGAGACTGGATTTGACCAGGACTTAGATGCTCGGATACTGTCCTGAAACAGTAGTAGTTCATTTGTAAAGGCGTTGGTGTGAATAGGGAAAGCCCTGTTTGAGCCTGTCACCAAGCGGTTGTGTCTGAACATGATGCTTTTGTGTGCACGTTTTATGAGTAATATTTAAGTATTAAGTTTATGAATTTCACTGAATTTCATCATGCTTATTTGATTTGCTCTCCTCATTTGTTTCATTCACTAAACTGAGCCTTGTTAAGCATTAAACAATTTAACCTGGTGCCTACTGCAGCAACAGATTATGAAAATATGGAAGAATTTGAGCATTACCATTAGAGCAGACTAAAAAAATATATGTTTAATGTTTATTTTCTGCAGTCTGTCCTGAGAAAGAATCTAACAGTATGAATTTTGCTGCAATGCTGCCTGGTCAGCTGAGGATATTCAGGCATAAGCAGTGACCTTTAATGGTACTTTTAAATCAACTTATATTTAGGCAAAGAATTTTTCCAGTTTGAAAGGATTTAATAGTATTGCATTATTTCAAATATTATTATTATTTTTTTTTTATCATGACTGAAAACATTCCAAAAAATTTTAAATTAGCCAATGAAAACATTAAAAACGTATTAAATCAGCCAATTAAAAATGCATTTTAAGACATGAAGTCATAAAATGTAAATATGTAAATAAATGTAAATATGTTATTTTAAATGTATATTATTCTTATTGTTCTAATTTTTTAAATAATGACTGAAGAAAAAATGTTTTTATTTCATATAAATAAGTCAAAATGCATGAATAGTCATCAAACTGAACGGCATACGTGTTTACTCCCATGCAGTGAGCACGCAGCCCTCATATCACAGTATGGAGCAGACACATGTCTGGTGATTTCTATCTGCAGTACATTTAGATTGCAGACAGACACGTCCAAAGCAAATACTTTATTCTTCATCTATCCAACATTTCAGGCTGTCTGAGAACTGCTGTCATGTTTACATTTTCTGCAGCAGTTTCACAGTATCTGCTGTATAATAAGTCAGTGTGAATTGCTATTGCTATTTTATTTTTCAACGTGGAAGTGAGCTATTTGGCTATTTTCTTTAAATGTGCAAGACTTCCGATGCATTAAGTTACTTTTAAAAGTAATACATTAAAATATGTTACTTCCTAAAAAAAGTAACTAATTGTGTTACATAGTTATCTTTTATGGAAAGTAATGTGTTACTTTTGCGTTACTTTTTCTCATCTGGGTTGGGTTTGCCTGTTGTTTTTAATATAAACTGTTCTATTTTTGGCAAATGTAAAAGCTCTTTAACATCAAGAGTGAATTGAATAAGCCTCAGGCTGAGGAAATTAAAGAACAAAAATTGACATATAATGTACTCACCCCCTTGTCATCCAAGATGTTCATGTCTTTCTTTCTTCAGCCATAAAGAACTTATGTTTTTTGAGGGAAACATTTCAGGATTTTTCTCCATATAATGGACTGATATGGTGCCCCAATTTTGAACTTCCAAAAT